>JAHRHZ010000049.1:4288551-4361889 GCA_024137785.1 Ginglymostoma cirratum | reverse complement strand
TAAACCCTTCATCAGAAGGGTTTCTGATGAAGGGTTTAGGCCCGAAACGTCAAGTTTTCCTGCTCCTATGATGCTGCTTGACCTGCTGTGTTCATCCAGCCCCATGCTTGTTATCTCGGATTCTCCAGCATCTGCAGTACCTTTTATCTCAAGTAGCAGGTTTGTTAGGTTTTGATTACATTTTCAATATAACCCTGGGGATAATAAAGAAGATCTAAAAGACACTGTTATCTACAATTCCTAAACATTCCATAAATATTCAACAAAAGAACAATCTATTCTGGGCCACTTAAAATCACTTCTTGAACAAAAAATGAATAATCTAATAAATGAAGTAATGAAAATAATATATATGTAAGTATTCAGTTCAAAGATTGTCAGATAATCAGAGAATTAAGTGATTTTTTAAATAAAGAAAAGACGGTATTTACTTCATCTTAAAAGAACATTTGAAATGGTAACCATGCATTACGCAAAGATACCAATGTGCACTTAAAACCTTATTTAACCGTTTTCCTTAAAACCTTCAGTGATTGTGTGTGGTTTGTATGTAAGGTATCTGTATGTGTGTGTGGGCGATGTTTATGTGAGATATCTGTATGCTTAGCTGTGAGGGCATTGTAACGCATGTGTGTGTGAGTTTTGTGTGGTCTGCATGAGGTGTGTTTATGCTGTGAACAAGGTTCAAGGCATGTGTGCCCAAAGTGTATGTGAGCTATGTGAGGTATGAGTTTTGTGGTGTATGAAGTGTATAAGCTGTTTGGAGTGTGTGAGTTATGTAGATGTACATGAAGTATGAGGTCTGAGTTGTATTTGGTGTCTGTGTAGCAGGGTGGAGAATTAACTGTTTGTTTGCTTACGCACATTTCAGAATCAAGTCAAAACTGAGGATGAAATAGATTTTACTTTTATACACTTTTATATAGACTAACAAGTCTAACGAGAGTTTCAAACTTCTGATCTGTGTGGTTGGGTTTCAGATTAGAATGTTAATTAATCAACCCTTTAACATTTTTCACAGAAAACTTATGCAAAAATTTGAGAAGAAAGTAACTCAGTTACTTGTAAAATTTTTCAAAATACATATCTGCACTTTTTTAATTTAATCTTCCTTGGGATGTGGGCATTGCTGGTTAGGCCAATATTTATTGCCTATCTCTTGCTGATCCTGAGCAGGTAGCGATGATGCCATAGTTCTGTTAGGGATTTTTCCAGTCTGTAGGTTGATGCTGACTCGTTCCTTTCCTTTTAGACTTTATATTGGTTTTCTTACAACTGACTGGCTTGCGAGGGCTGTTTTGAAGGGCATTTAAGAGTCAGCCACATTGCTGTGTGTCTGCAATCACATATGGGACAGATCAGGTAAGGGTGGCAGATTTCCTTCCCAAGGAAACGTTTGTGAATCAGACTTTTTTTAAACAATAATTGATGGATGATTTCATGGTCGCCATTACAGAAGCTAGCTTTTAATCGGAGCTTTATTGATTGAATTTGAACTCTACCAGCTGCTTTAGCGCAATTTGAATCCATGACCCTAGAGCATTAGGTAGACAAACAGGAGGCTGGAAGAACACAGCAGGCCAAGCAACATCTGGAGGATAGGACCAGTCGACGTTTCAGGTGAAGAAGGGTATTACCCGAAATGTTGACTGCTCCTTTCCTCCAGTTGCTGCCTGGCCTGCTGTGTTCTTCCAGCCTCCTATTTGTCTACTTTGGATTCCAGTCTCTGCAGTTTTTTTTTGTCTCTACTTTAGAGCATTAGCCTGGATCTTGGGTTACCAGCCAAATGACATTGCCACTGCCACCACTATCTGTCAACTTAGTCATAGGTTTATTTGCTTCTAACCAAAACATCTTCTAAAATGAGTAGCAATTAAGGGAACAAAGACAAATTGTTCAAATTTTACTTCATTCCAACCAACGACAGTCTTTATTACCCACCCCTAGTTACCCTTGAGAAAGTAAGAGTGCTCTGCCTTTTTGAACCACTGCAGTTCATTCATTGCAAGTAGATTGACAATGTCATTAGGGACTGAGTTCCAGGATTTTCACTCAAGACCAATGAAAGAACAGTGACATATTTCCAAGTCCAGATGATGAGTGGCTTGGGATGCATTTCAAGTGGTGAGGTTCTTATATATCTGCTTCCCTTGTCCTTCCAGGTAGTGGCCGTAGGTTTGGTACGTGCTGCCTAAGGAGCCTTGATGAATTTTAAGAGCAGAATGAATGAAGTCAATATCTACTTCAAACTTCTTTGTAGTTCATTAGGATCACATTTCGTCACTGATTTCTCATTTTAACAGAAGTTTGGAACTGATGCATCTTTTCAGTTAAAAATCCCGGTCACTGAATCACCTCTGGAGTAAGCCTGGTTCTCTGAGATTCACTGTAGTGTACATAGTAACACTACTAGTACGGTTACAAAGTCCATTCAGATATTCTAATTGTTTGTGTGCTCGCAACAAAAGGCAGAAAAAAACCCAATAGTTTAGAACGTCTATTTAGTGCCCACGAGAACTTTAGTTTTGTGCACCTGTCTCATTGTTATGTGCATTGTTTCACAAAGACTCAGACAGCTGTGCCGAAGGTACAATGCAATGGATGTTTTTTGTTATTAAAGCAAAAGACATTACAAAGAGCCAAGCAGTTGGTGATGAAATGTGTATTAAAGTGACCAAATGCTGAAGCCTAAAATGTATCCTCATTATCGAAAAAAGTGCAGCTAGAAAAAGTCCTGCTTCTACACATTGTCATACCTTTGAGTACTTTTTCTTACTTGACTCATCGTGATCATTGTGTCCTTTGCTGAGAGAATGGGGGCAGTTTTTGGGTCTGTCTGCAGCATATAGAATGGCAGGATTTAATCACACAGGAGGCGAAATTCAATATTCCAAAAGTGGTTTAAAGATTTGGTATTAAGTTCTTAAAACCTATTCAGCATATTGACTTCCCTGACTGTGATGGTCCAGAACATTTTTTGCATTAATTAGCATGTCATGGGAACTCATTAACACCCCAAACCACTGGAATTATGTTCATGATCACAATTTTGTTAAGCAAAAATGAGAAACATTTATGTTAACAAACCCATTTGTGTTGGGGTGGCATGGTGGCACGGTGGCTTAGCGGTTAGCACAGCTGCGTCACAGTACCAATGACAATGGGAACTGCAGATGCTGGAGAATCCGAGACAACAAGGTGTAGAGCTGGATGAACACAGCAGGCCAAGCAGCATCAGAGGAGCAGGAAATCTTGACGTTTCGTCCTAGACCCTTCATCAGAAATGGGGGACGGGAAGAGGGTTCTGAAACAAATAGGGAGACGGATAGAAGATGGACAGAGGAGAAGATAGGTGGAGAGGAGACAGACAAGTCAAAGAGGCGGGGATGGAGCCAATAAAGGTGAGTGTAAGTGGGGAGGTAGGTCAGTCCAGGGAGGACGGACAGGTCAAGGGGGTGGGATGAGGTCAGAAGGTAGGAGATGGGGGTGGGGCTTGAGGTGGGAGGAGGGGATAGGTGAGAGGAAGAGACGAGCTGGTTTTGGGATGTGGTAGAGGGAGGGGAGATTTTGAAGCTTGTGAAATCCATATTGATACCATTGGGCTGCAGGGTTCCCAAGCTGAATATGATTTGCTGTTCCTGCAGCCTTCGGGTGGCATCGTTGTGGCACTGCAGGAGGCCCAGGATGGACATGTCGTCTGAGGAATGGGAGGGAGAGTTGAAATGGCTCGCGACTGGGAGGTGCAGTTGTTTATTGTGAACCGAGCGCAGGTGTTCTGCAAAGCGGTCCCCAAGCCTCCGCTTGGTTTCTCCGATGTAGAGGAGGCCACAACAGGTACAGCATACCATATTGGCAGATGAACATCTGTTTGATGTAGAAAGTCTTCTTGGGACATGGGATGGGGGTGAGGGGGCAGGTGTAGCACTTCCTGCGGTTGCAGGGAAAAGTGCCAGGTGTGGTGGGGCTGGAGGAGAGTGTGGAGCAGACAAGGAAGTCACGGAGAGAGTGTTCCCTCCGGAAAGCAGACAAGGGTGGGGAGGGAAAGATGTCTTTGGTGGTGGGGTCGGATTGCAGATGGTGAAAGTGTTGAAGGATGATGCGTTGGATCCGGAGGTTGGTGGGGTGGTACATGAGGACGAGGGGGATTCTTTTTTGGTTGCTATTGGGGGAAACGGGGTGTGAGGGGTGAGTTATGGGAAATGCGGGAGACACGGTCAAGGGCGTTTTCGAACGCTGCGAGGGGGGAAGTTGTGCTCCTTGAAGAACGAGGACATCTGAGGTGTACAGGAGTGGAATGCCTCATCCTGGGAGCAGATTAGAATCCCTACAGTGTGGAAACAGGCCCTTCAGCCCAACAAGTCCACATCGACGCTTGGAACATCCCACCCAGACACATCCCCCTATAACCCACACAGACATGGGGAGAATGTGCAAACTCCACACAGACAGTCACCTGGGGCTGGAATTGAACCCGTGACCCTGGCGCTGTGAGGCTGCAGTGCTAACCACTGAGCCACCATGCCACCCTATGCAGACCCATGCCCGTGCAACAGAGGCGAAGGAATTGGGAATAGGGGATGGCATTTTTGCAGGAAGGTGGATGGGAGGAGGTGTATTTTAGGTAGCTGTGGGAGTCGGTGGGCTTGAAATGGATATCAGCTTCTAGGTGGTTACCCAAGATGGAGACAGAGAGGTCCAGGAAGGTGAGAGAGTTGTTAGAGATGGTCCAGGTGAACTTAAGGTTGGGGTGGAAGGTGTTGGTGAAATGGATAAACTGTTCAAGCTCCTCATGGGACCACGAGGCGGCACCGACACAGTCATCAATGTAACGGAGGAAGAGGTGGGGTTTAGGGCCAGTGTAGCTTTGGAAGAGGGATTGTTCCACATAACCTACAAAGAGGCAGGCATAGCTTGGGCCCATGCATGTACCCATGGCCACTCCCTTTGTCTGTAGGAATTGGGAGGAATTGAAAGAGAAGTTGTTGAGGGTGAGGATGAGTTCGGCTAAGCGGATGAGGGTGTCAGTGGGGGGGGACTGGTCAGGCCTGCGGGACAGGAAGAAGCAGAAGACCTTTAGGCCATCCGCGTGGGGAATGCAGGTGTATAGGGACTGGGCATCCATGCCCTTGTCTGCTTTCCGGAGGGAACACTCTCTCCGTGACTCCCTTGTCCGCTCCACACTCCCCTCCAGCCCCACCACACCCAGCACTTTTCCCTGCAACCGCAGGAAGTGTTACACCTGCCCCCACACCTCCTCCCTCACCCCCATCCCACACCGCAAGAAGACTTTCCACATCAAGCAGATGTTCACCTGCACATCTGCCAATGTGGTATACTGCATCCGCTGTACCTGTTGTGGCTTCCTCTACATTGGGGAAACCAAGCGGAGGCTTGGGGACTGCTTTGCAGAACACCTGCTCTCGGTTCACAATAAACAACTGCACCTCCCAGTCGCGAACCATTTCAACTCTCCCTCCCATTCCTCAGATGACATGTCCATTCTGGGCCTCCCGCAGTACCACAACGATGCCGCCCGAAGGCTGCAGGAACAGCAACTCATATTCAGCTTGGGAACGCTGCTACTCAATGGTATCAATGTGGATTTCACAAGCTTCAAAATCTCCCCTCCCTCTACCGCATCCCAAAACCAGCCCAGCTCGTCCCCGCCTCCCTAACCTGTCCTTCCTCTCACCTATCCCCTCCTCCCACCTCAAGCTGCACCCCCATTTCCTACCTACTAACCTCATCCCGCCCCCTTGACCTGTCCGTCCTCCCTGGACTGACCTATCTCCTCCCTACCTCCCCACCTACACTCACCTCTACTGGCTCCATCCCCGCCTCTTTGACTTGTCTGTCTCCTCTCCACCTATCCTCTCCTCTATCCATCCTCTATCCGCCTCCCGCCCTCCCTATTTATTTCAGAACCCCCTTCCCCTCCCCTATTTCTGAGGAAGGGTCTCGGCCCGAAACATCAAGATGTCCTGCTCCTATGGTGCTGCTTGGCCTGCTGTGTTCATCCAGCTCTACACTTTGTTGTCACAGTACTAGTGGCCTGGATTTGATTCCAGCCTCGGGCAACTGACCATGTGGAGTTAACACATTCTCCCCATGTCTGCGTGGAGTTTCTCTGGGTGTTCCACCCAATCTCTCCTTTCTTTTTCAAATATTTATTCTATTTTCTTTTGAACAGTAATTTGAATTTACATCCAAATATGGGCAATGTCAGGGCAGAAACACATTCTCAATCCTAATCACTAGTTGTGTAAAGTAACATTTCACGCATTGCTTTTTATTTTCCCAGTCAACTTAACAAAGTTAATTGTAGACCGTGTGACTATCCTTTAACCATTAGGAACACTTTCTATTTATTTCATCTAAATGCTTCATGATTTTATACAGCTCCATCAAATCCTCTTTAGGCTTTTTAGCCTGAAGAAGGACATTCTTAGCTTCTCTGTAAAACCATATTCCTGGATATGTTCTAACCAATTTATTCTGAAATAACTACAATGGCTTCATGTCTTTTAGGTGAGCAGAAGTTGAAACTATCATCATTGTTTTGTTTGGTTCAACAAAGCATCTTCATTTCTGTCCTCTATGCCTTTATTTATAAGGACCATTGAAAGCACAACTTTTAACATGGCGCACTTCATAACCACAGTTTTGTTAAATGCGCAAGATTTGTTTTTGTTTATATTATGTAAACAGCTCCAATGCTTTGAACCTGGATGTACGCCAAAATAATATTTTCCAAGAGTTTGTCTCAAGAACTATGTTCAGCTTTCAGCAGCTAGTTTTTAATTCCTACTATTTATTGAGTGATGTAGTTAAAACAATAACTCTAAAATTAGAAAAAAAACATATTATCAATATCCTCAATTATCAACCCTCCACCAAATTTAAAGCAACAACATATCACAAAATAACAAAAATTTAATGGAAACCACAGTATTTAAGTTGGCTTAAGGCAACGTGCATAAATTAACATTTATTTCAAAATAACTGACAGATACTTTTAAACACAAAAAAAATCCTAAGAAGCCCACCAGCTCATGAGAAATCTCACTCATATCTATTCTTGACATTTGCTATTTAATGCTTACAGTATAAAGGGTGTAGCCTGTCTCGGCCAACTTGCTTGCCCAAGTGAGGCAGTCTCACTGGCTGACACTAGCAAAATTGACTGAGATAGGGAAGGAGAATTAAACGCAAAAGTTGAAGTAACGGTCAGTTGGGTAGAAAGGAATTGCAGGGAATTGAAGTTAAAGGGCAAGGTTGTCAGGGGTGCTGGAAGGATCCTGGGGAATGAAACGAGTAAACTGAAATGCAGAGGGATCAATAACAGTGATAGGAGCAGGTAGGGTGGCAGCTGCATATTTAGGTTGGGTAACCAAATTGTATAATTAGATGTAATGCAAAAGGAGGAAGAGTAGGTGAAATGAGTAAGAAGCAGTGTCAGGGTACAGTTAAGCATGGGATCCAGATTAGTTTGGGATTGAGAGGACTACAGGGAAAGGACCGATAGCCACAGTGGGTGATTGAAGCAGGACAGAGGGGAGCTGGAGGAAAGGAGAATGCCATCTACAGCATGAGGCAGATTATAATTTTACTGGGGAGGGTAGAAAGCAAGGAATTCAAAAGAATAACTCAAATGCATCACATTTTTGTCAAGTGGGATCACAAAAGAATGCCTTGCAAGAAGTGCACAGGACAAATCAGAGGAACTAAGATCTATTTTCACTTGTTCCTGTAAAATGCAAGCACATCCAACTGAGGGAATTGAAACAGAAATCAAACAGTAGCATTCAGTGAGGAATTTGTTCTGAAGGGTAACATCCACTGCAGTTTAAAGGTGAATAAGGTCTAACTATTCGTATCAACAACATCTCAACAATGTCCGGTGATTAACTTGCTCTGAGAAGAATGACAACTGAAGTCTCACCAGTTCTATTGGTGGTGCTTGGGGCAGTTATTCTATATGCAGCTGTAAGGAGCATTTACAGACCTGTTCGTCTCAATTTTAAGAACATGGGGGTGAAATTGTTTGCAGGCTTTAAATCTCAAGGTTGAAGACCTGTATCCTAGCAGATAATGAAGGCTGGAAGTCAGATTGAACTCAGCACCTTAAGCGTGGAAAGCAACGTTAAGATCAAAGCTAAAAATACCTTGCTTATATCAGGATGAGGAAGAGGAAAACCAGTCACGGATCATGGAGGGTAAACCTCATTGGGTAGGGGTAGTTCTAGGGCTGTTTGATCCAACACCCGAGCAGGCTGTTAAGGATCCAATGACAAGTCCTCAAAAGGAATACAAACATCTCATTTCTGATTTTTATTCACTGATCTGTACTTCCATGTCAGCTGGTTGGCCAACTTAACCCATGCTCTGGAAAAGTTTTGTTGTACCTGAGAAAGAAGAGGAGGAGAAGGAAAAGAAGAAGGAACATCCAGCACCAACAGAACAAGAGGCATGAGAATTAGGGCTCCAGCTGTGGGCAGACAAATAGCTCCTGAAGAGGGTCTTCAGCTCTGATGAGCAGTGCACTGAAAGATGGTGTACTGTAGGAATGACAGTTACCTGCAGATGATTGAAAGTCAGTGACTGTGACATTTTCGCATCGCATGACCTACATTTGCCACTCTTGCAGCCGTGTGATGTGGGAGGCTGTGCTTTCCTTCGGTGCCAAAGTTCATTGCATTTAACATCCTTTCAATCGTCAACTAGAGATATATGTGGTATCTCCCAGGAGGCAGTACAAAAGTGTCTTCAGGTATTCACTGATGCCCTCTACATGAGAGCAATGCAGTTGTCAGTTTCACTGTGTATCAGGAGCTAATGCGCCGTAGTTGTTAGATTTTGAAGCTGTTACTGACTTCCCTCAGACACAAGGAGCATTTGGTTACACACATCTGGCACTCAGACTTTCATTGCATCATCCAGGCAGATTCCTGAACAGGAAGGGATTTCACTGCCCTCACTGTCCATCTCACATTTGAACATAGGCAACAATTCCTAAGGGTGTGGTCCCTCTGTCCAGCTGCCATGACACTTAAATACTGCACCACTCGCAGGTTCCTTCAGTGTTTGCCTCCGCTGCGTTATCTCCAGAACTGGCTCGTTGGTGACAAGGTGTACCCCCGGTGACAAATAATTCCAGTGCACAGCCTTCAGACTGATGCTGAACAGCATTGCAATGCATGTCATACCTCCATTAGCACCAGTAGTGAACAGACAATTGGTCTTTTGAAGGTGCACTTCATTTCCTGGACTACACAGGGAGAATACCGCTGTACTCGATGAAAAGGATCTCAAGATTAGTTACCATTTGCTGAACAATGCTTAACCTAGATGAACAAGAGGGTGAGAGCTTAGAAGATGATGAGGAAAGGGAGTCTGACAAAAAAAGCTGTGGGATGCTGACGAAGCCACGGCAGTAGAGAGATGAGACTGAAAAGTCTGAGAGAACCTGATTTGAGGGCACAATGTGGAGCAGGAGGAACACAGACAGCCAAACAGCATCAGAGGAGCAGGAAAGTTGATGTTTTGGGTTAAATCATCAACTTTCCTGCTCCTCTAATGCTGCCTGGCCTGCTGAGTTCCTTCAGCTCCACACTGTGTTATCTCTGACTCCAGCATCTGCAGTTCTTACTATCTCTGACTTGAGGGCAGATGACTTCGCATTAAGACGTATGGACACTCAAAATTATGCACTAAATATGGCAGAGAGGCATTCTTGCCCTTAATGGAATGCTTGATTTATAGCATGAACACTTTAAGAAGCTTTTGTTTGGCATTAATTTTAAGTTACATAGTTCCCTTTGCACCAATATCCTCCTGCTCAGTTTCCTGGCCAGAACATCAGTAAGTAGTTACGTAGGATTAGATGGGGGCTGCGCTTTTATGATTCAAACTTCAGTGTGTAATGGCCATTCATCTATCTGAGAGATAGAGCAGCTAAACTATGCTGCTTGATTCTCAAAACCCGAAGCACTCACCTTCCCAGAGGAGCAAAGATTAAGACTCTTTGCATTCTTGTCATGACTCTTAATGATGCACAAGTGAGCAGCTACTGTGATCAGCACCCCTCAAGGTAGTTTACTAGAAACACATAAACAGCTAGAAACCTGAACAGAATGAAAGAGGTCATAGGAACTGAATAGTGCTCTATTTGTGTGAAGTGTCAGGTTCTATACAAGGTTGACCTCGACACCCAGTGAAACTTTAATGTTCTTTCATCTTTCTTTCCTGACAGCTACATCTGGCTATCTTTTTGTCAGCTGTTACTGGACTTGGGGCAAGCTGCTCACTTCTTTGCCAACTTGAAGCAGATGACTTGATTTGATTTATTATTATCACATGTACCAAAATACAGTGAAAAGTATTGTATTGCATTCTATGCAGGCAAACCATACGTTATACTTTTGATCTGATTTAATTTATTATTGTCAGATGTACCTAGGTACAGTGAAAGTTTTGTTTTGTGTGCACGACAAGCAGATCATACCATACAAAGAACATAAGGTGATAAACAGAGCGAGGAATACAAAGCTACAGCTGCAAAGAAGGTGTACATAAAGCAAGATCAACATCAGATTTGAAATTTAAGAGGTCCATTCAGAAGTCTAATAACAGTGGGGAGGAAGGAGTTGTTGAACCTGTTGGTGCATGTGTTTAAGTATTTTTATCTTCTGCCTGACAGAAGAGGTTGGAAGAAATTATAACCAGGTTGGGAGGGGGCTTTGATGATGTTGGCAGCCCTTCCGCGGTAATGAGAAGTGAAGATGAAAGGTTGGCTTGCGCGGTGGACTGGACTGTGTTCACAAGTCTGTGCAGTTTCTTACAGCTCTGGACAGAGTAGTTGTCATGCCAATATGCGATGAATCCAGATAGATTACTTCTTATGGTGTATCTATAAAACTTGGTGAGGGTGCCTTCGGATATGATGAATTTCCTTAGCCTCCTGAGGAAGTAGGGGTGTCTTTGTGCTTCCTTGATGGTCACATCAATAGACTAGGGCAGAATGTTGGTGATCATCATTCCTAGGAACTTAACACTCTCAGCCATCTCCACCTCAGCTCCATTGATGTACAATTCTTATTGCTTCCTGAAATCAATGATTAGCTCTTTGGTTTTGCTGACACCGAGGGAGAGATGATCTTTACACCATGCCATCAAGCACTCTATCTTATTCCTGTATTCTGTCTCGTCATTGTTTGATGTCTGGCCTACAACAGCGGTGTCATCAGAAAACTTGTAGATGGAGTTTGGATGTTATTTGGGTACACAGTCATGAGTGTACATCAGGGTAATAGAACAGAATGCAGATTACAGTGTTATGACTACAGAAAAGGTGCAGAGAAAGATCAACTTTAATATATGAGAGGTCCGTTCATAAGTCTGATAACAGTGGGGAAGAAGCTGGTCTTGAATCTGTTTGTATTTGTTTTCATACTTTAGTGTATTCTGCCTGGTGGAAGAGAATATAACCAGGGTGGAAGGGGTCTTTGATTGTGTTGGCTGCTTTGCTGTGTTGGCCACAAGAAGTATAGATGGGGTCAATGGATGGAAGGATAGTTTGCGTGATCCAACCCCACAACCAAAGAGATATTTACCTCCTCACCCCTATCTGCCTTTTGTAGGGACCACTCTCTCTGCGACTCCCTCGTCTGCTCTACACTCCTCACTAGCCCCATCACCCCCGGAACATTTCCCTACAATCGCAGGAGGTGCTACACTTGTCCCTACGCTGCTCCCTTCACCCCCATTCAAGGCACAAAACAAACCTTCCGCATCAGACAGGGGTTCACCTGCATATCCATCAACTTGGCCTACTGTATCCGCTGCTCCCAATATGGCCTCTTCTACTTCGGTGAAACCAAGCGTAGACTCAGAGATCATTTCATAGAGCATCTGCACTCTGTACGTGACAAACAACAACACCTTTCGGTCACCAACCATTTTAACTCCCCCTCCCACTCCCTGTATGACATGTCCATCCTGGGCCTCCTCTAGTGTCACAATGATGCCACCCACAACCTGGAGGAGCAACATCTCATATTCCGCCTCAGGAGTCTACAGCCCAATGTACTAAACATGGAATTCATCAGGTTTAAAATCTCCCCATCCCCCGCCTTATACCATGTCCAAACCTCCCTCTCAACCCTGCCTCCTTGGCCTGACATAACCTGCCCATCCTCTCTCCCACCTATCCGCTCCTGCCACCTCGCTGACCAATCCCCACCACTCCCTACCTGCACTCACCTATCACCATCCCACCTGCCTCCCCCAGCCTCACTCCTCCTCCATCTATTTATTTAGCAGCTGCCTTCCCCCTCCCCATTTTTAAAGAAGGGTCCCAACCCGAAACATCAATTCTCCTGCTCCTCTGATGCTGCCTGGCCTGCTGTGTTCCTCCAGCTCCACACTGTGTTATCTCTGACTCCAGCATCTGCAGTTCTTGCTATCTCATGGACTGGATGTTGGTTTTTGGCTTGCTAAGGGAATTCACAGCAGTGAATTCAATCTCTTTGGCCTGACCTGATGGAGGCATTTGGGTCAAGTACAGAGGAGATGAGGTGTGGTGATATGCCTCTGCTGTGTCTTGTGATGATAATCTGTGGACATCTGACTGTTACCCCTCATTCCGATCAGTGCTCAGTGACACCTCCCTCATCCCCTTGAAGAGATGGAGCACCTGGAGGAAGGTCAATCTTCCCCAACTCACTGTCACCTTGCTAGTGAATGGATGCATCCATTATTCAAGTGATGGAGTGAATGTTCGCATCTAAGTCCAGCTATGGCCAGGTCACCCATAACCTCCTGGATTGTTGCAGAAATATATTGCTTTTTTTCATGAGTATTGATAATAACTTGGAAGCCAAGATTAAAATAAGCCAAACTCTGCAATTTGCAAACTGCAGAACTGGAACAGCCAGTATTCATGCAGCCAGACCATGGACAATTAACTTGGCATTGAAACCAGACAGGCCTGGGACTACCTGACCAGATGCTAATGGGCACTCTGTTTCAGAATGAACTGCTGTTTCCAACTCCAGTGAACCTGTTGTGTTAGAAGAATGCTACACAGACTTGGTGGCACCCATTTCAATAGGAGACCAGAGGCATAGTGTGGCAAGGACAGCACTTGGCAGTTGAAGGTTCAGCCACATTCTGTAACCTGTAAATGTGGAAAGTAGTCATCTCATTGGATCTTCCTCCCACTGCTCAATGTTCGCATTGGAAACAGGTCACAGAACCTTCGAGGAGGGTATGAAGAGGGATTTAAAAGGTCAACCTGGTGTCCCAGCTCTCTCTGCCATTTTCACCTTCTTCAATGGTGTCTCCAGAGACCGCCATTGACTGGCAGCTGAGCTGCACAGCATCTCTGCTTCGTTGTATCTCATGGTGACAGCCATCAGACTGACTAGATCCAGAAAGACCATCTTGGTGAGAAAACCAGAAGATCAGACCCAGCCCAAGAGAAAAGGGGGAGCCCAAATCGACCCTCAAACACTGAGGAACAGGCTGTTCCAGCCTTATCTAATGGGTATTACCAGTCCTTTCCGACAAGCAGTTCAAGTGCAGTAGTAGGGACCCATGGATAAGGTGTTGAAAATCCTTGGAAGCATGCGTCAGAAGTAGATAGTTAGTGTAGATTTGAGACTATTAACTTTGAGATTCAAAACTGCAGAGTGTGTATTGGAGATGAATACAGGCTGATGATAGTCTTGACTCGCTGCAGAGAATGAAGTGCTGTCCAAGTGCTTTTCACATATGCCACCCAGAAATTGGAGCCCTGACGATCCTGATGGAGACCAAACTTCCCATCTGTCTGCCCATTGGTGGTTTAACTGCCACCCATAAGAAATTAGTTTAAAAGAATGTGATCCTGTAGGAAAACCTGATCGACCCTGATTAGATGATTAAAGGTACCTACTATTTTTATGCCTATCTGCCATTCTTAGGGCTGGAACTTATTAGAAATTGGCTAAGGGTCATTTTTAATGACTTTCATGGACAGTTTCACTTTGCAAACCCTGAAGAATTATCTTGTGGCTTTGTATGAAGCTCGCATCACATCAACGTCCATCTGTCACCCTGGTCATTAATGCCAGTCCAGTTCTCTCATTCATTGGATGCAGAAGTAGTTGTCACTGCCAGTCATTCTGGGATTCCTGGCACTGGAGCCATATTTGAAAGGCTGTCCACCCAGTCAACAATTTGTGTCATTTGTTCCAGACATGGCGGCTTAGGGGTAGTTGGTTTGTGGAGAGGGAGCTGAGATCCAGGAGTACAAGGTGGTGCAGAGGAGTGCTGTCCATCCTCCAGTGACAACAGAGGTTGCCACTCAAGTAAGTATGGTCTCAACCATCTGAAGAAACATCCAGCAGTGTAAGAAGAATGTCAATGACCTACTCCACCAGCATATGTTTCACAATCTTCTCTCCTCTATCTCACACTCACTCTATCTCTGCTATTCCACACAGCTCCCATCAAGTCTCATTCTCCACCACTCTCACTGTCACAAGCAACATTTTTTCTGACTCACTCTCATCCACCCATTCCCTCCACACTAATAACTCTCCATGTCCTCCTTTCCTACTCACTTGGGTTCCTCACCCGCACTAATAGCTCTGCCAGCCACTTTATTTTCACTCAGTCCCTTCCTTTATTTCCTTTCAGGCAAAGAACAGGCCCCAGTAGAGCAGAGAGTGGCAGCACAAGTGGTGGGGTGCCCAAATTTCGACTTCTTGCCTTCTATCGTGGAAAGGATTTTGGTCCTCACCCTTGAGAACTGCGATCGCTCCTACAGAGACACAGAAACATCCATATCCTGGCAAACAATTTAGAAGCCTTGCCCATTTGTGTGCTGCTCTCTTATTCCTCCCACGTACATATAGAGTTAAAACGATGCAACTTCCACCTCTTGTTCATTATGTGTTCTCTCTTTTGTCTCCTGCAGGAATGAATGGCTTCAGCATGGTCTCTGAGATCAACAGGGTACAGCTGCTGCCATGAATAGCCAGGCCCATCAATCTGTGTATGCTGTGTCCAGTCCTGCATACCGCCACTCTAGCCTTAGTGCTCAGCATGAATGGCAAAGCATCAGGGTTGAGGGACCCTGATCTTACTCCATGTTCCTCTTCCTTACAAGGAGGCGGGATGGTGCTAATAGGCATGCAGGCAGAGGAGAAAACTTATCCAGACCCCTCAGAGGTCTCCCTTTAGGACAATCCAGAGATGGCCAAGCCTTTCACCTCCACCCTAGCTGCTGCCCTCAACCCTGTGAGACTTCCAGCTGAGGAGGGTGCACATATCTCTGGGCAGGACACATTCAGTGTGTCTGGGCCTTTGGGGTCTCAAAAGGGTCATGTAACCAAATTCAAAGGGCAGGCTTCTTCTGCCCTAGCTGTGGAACCTGGAACTGCACTGAGACATAATTAGAGGGAATGAAGAAAGGAAACCGACTGAGATCACATAGGTTGCACAACATGCACAATACTGTAAATATGCTCTCACATTTGTAAATCTATGTTCACTTTCCATCAGCTGTGTGGGTGAATGTCTGTCTGGCCACAACTGCAATATTGAAGGTACAGTGCTCTGCACCTTACTGTTATGCAGTTTTTATGATCCAGGCTGTGAACTGAGAAGCTCCTGCACAATGTACAGGCAATGAGTTAATTGCAGGTAATTTGGTGACAGCGGTCAATATCTCCAGGCTGCAAAACTCTGCTGGAGCATCACAGCTATTGATGGGATTGATGTGCAATCTTGCATGATAGAATCTGGAATGCTTGGGCTCAGAATTTGGGCCTAGTGCCCAAGGTTCACATAGCATGTAGTGCTCACAAGTACATTTCATCCCAACTCTCCGAGTGTCTGTGAGATGCTGCTGCCCTTTGAAGGGTCTCAAATTGCTCAAAGTTGAAGTCAACCCCTCCTTCACAGAATGAATCATTAACCCTGCCCACTAGGGGTAAGGTTACAGCCATGTTCAGCTCCATTGTACACTTGTTATTTACAGCACTTTGGAAGGAGATAGCAGTTACTCCTCAAGCAGTGATTCTCTGGCTCATCGCAACACCCAGATGTACACATCCTTTTCTTGGTAGCCCTCCATCAACCTTCAAGCTTTGAACTTGCCCATCTCCCCACCTAATCAATTAATTGAATTCTTAAACTCTCTACTATGACCATAGAAAAACACCTTTTTTTCCCCTTTTTGATGTAAATGTAAGGCTCTAGTTATGCCCTGGAGTCAGGTTATTGCTTTATTATTAATTCCAACTTCCCACAAAACAACCACTGCTGCCTGCAATGCAGACCCTTCTGGAAACCAACTTAAGTCTGGGAAAGAAATTAAAGCGCCAAATATCAAACTCAAATTTTCTTCCTGATTCCCCCATTTGAAATCTGAGTGAAAGATTGTTGGAATTTTGCAGAATACTTAATTTTTACAGAAGGTAATTGTGAAACATTACCTTATAAGAAAGAAAGGAATGAACATTACTGGCTATGGATAGAAAAAAGTTTTGTCCTGTAGAGGGCTAAGCATTCTAAGGAAGTATTCTCTGTCATTGATGCATGCAGATGCTTGACAGAATGCTATGTGGAGGTATTTAGCTGGGTCTAGGCTTGTAATATCCTTGAAAGCCATTATGTACTTCAATATAGAATTTCAGGCCAGACCTTAAGGGAAGTGGTGTGTAACTGATCTTCACAATGTATATCATTTTTACCAATGGAATACCTGAACTACAGATCCTATAGCACTTAGTATGTAGGTTAAAAATTGTAGGCTGCAAAAATAAATAAACTAGCTTTCAATAAACTGAACACTTCATAGAAGATAAACTCATTTATTATTTTTATACTTCTGAAGCAAAGTTCTAAAATATGTTGACAGGCAGAAAGAAATATTTTTAAATCAATAATGCTACTGTCAAAATGGTTAAAAATTAAAGGTAGAAATGCTATTAATTTTATAAATATATGTATTTTGAGTTGGGGAATTTTATGAATGAATCCCCTCGTGAATATCAAAATTCTCTCTCTCCCAAAGGATGAAAGGCAATAAAAATGTCCTCTGCTGATTAATAAAAATTCTGTTTATTCATATACAGACACTGTTTAAAATTAGTGGCAGCCAGTGTGTCTGCAGATGAATTTACATTGGTCTGTTTAGATTGGCTCCAGGAATGTAATAATTTATAACAGTTAAAACATAAATGCAGGCTGACACATATAGAACTTTTTCTTTAGGTTGGATAAATCTTCTATTCTGGATCTCAGAATGAAAGTTGTTGTTTTGTTATTTTGGGTATGAGCTCAATGGGGCATTTTCTGTGAAGGGTTCCTTGTTAATCTAATTTACAAATGACAGCAGTCTGGGTAACTCACCGTACACAGCATTGTACATAATTAACGACTGGTTAGTTGTGGAATAGAATATACTTGGGGAAAAATAACTCTGATACAATTTAATTTCTAATAGACATTTGGTAGTAAAAGTAAATCAATTACCAAAAACTTTTTTTTAACCACCTGACAAAATTATAAATCAAGGGTTTTTTCCAATGTATTATTTTATGATTGGAGGTTTTTGTGTTTTTTATATGATGCTTAAACCACCTGGGATCATTACATTAATATTAATTCCACTTTAAAAACTTCTTCTCTCTTTCCACCCACACACCTCCACCAAGCAACTAGACCACATGTGAGATATAAATGAGAGGTTATAATTAATCACAGGTACATAATATAGAACTAGATTATTTATGACACAAAGTTATTCTTCAATAGTGAAACCTACTGGACTATGTTGATCATGTAATACTTTTTAAAACTGTCAAGAAATTATTGTCATATTTGTTGTCTCTACATTATAAAATACTCTATTTCTTCCTTGACTCAACTGTCCAGGCTTTTGACCAAACTAGTAACATTTTTAAATCATTGTTATGATTTTATTCTTTAACAATTTTTTTTATGGACATAAGTTCATCAGCAGGTGTTGTTGCCTACAGAGCATTTATTCATAGAATATCTAGACCCGAAACATCAGCCTTCCTGCTCCTCTGATGCTGCTTGGCCTGCTGTGTTCATCCAGCTCTATGCCTTGTTATCTCAGATTCTCCAGCATCGGCAGTTCCTACTATCTCTTTATTCATAGAATGTGTGTTTTATCATTGGCAATGAATATCCGTTAGTTACTGAAGAATATTACAGATAATTATTAAACTAATTTTACATCTTACGTATGGTTCATAGTCTGTATCTGCTTACTATAAATAAAATTATGTGACAGGGATTAATCGGTTTTATAAAAGTTCCATGTGCAATAATGTTTCAGTTTGGACTATAGAAATATTGACAAAATATTTGGACATTAACTACAACCACATTTTTGGGTTTTACAAAGTTACAGAGAATATGTAACATAGAAACAGTCATTCAGTCAAAGAGGTCCATGCCAGCTCCCTTTGAGCCTTCTCTCATCCCATCTGTTTACAAGATGAAGTTATTCAACCTTTCAAGCAAGTATTGGCTGTTTTATTTTCTGTGACATGCTTTCACCACGTTGTTAGTAATTTTTCTGAGGTTTGAGTCAGATTCCTTGTGTAAACGTGAATATTTTGAGGTTCAACACGAACCACTTTTCCCATAGTTCCTTCATCTTCAAATTTGTGGCTTTTAGGTTTTATTGACACAGAAATAAAAGAGATTTTCCTGGATCTGTGCCCAGGGTTAGTGGATCATCTGGGTGAAGTGAATATCAGAGTTTAGAGAATTTGAGCAAGTGTCTGTATATGGAGGAAGTGACTATTAATTTTAAAGGAAATATTATTGAGAAGGTACTTTCTACTAAACACCCCATTGATCAGATTTGATCCAGTCGTACTGGAATGCAAGTCCAGGATGTCACTGCTACTGGGCCTGAAATTCCTCTGTAGCTTGAGGTTACAACATAGGCTACAGTATGGCTTGATTTAAGTATTGACAATACAATGCCAACTGTATGAAATGATGATTAGAAGCTGGCTTTTCTGTACTACACAGAAAAATCTGAAGCATTCAAAATGTCTTAAGTGCTTATTGCACCCAACCATTTCGTATCTGTGATGGTACCAAGAAATATTAGATACTGGGCTCTTCATGCTACTGTTCTTTATGTCAATAACATTGGTTTTTTTTCAGAAGTACGTGAGCCAACATTGCTCACTTGATGCTGACAGGATCAGGCAAGGTAATGCACTTTTTCTCTCATCACTTTTTTGACTGCAGCTATTTCAGCATCAGGATCTAAATCCAATCTCACTATTAATTACTAGCTGCCAATACTCTTGAACAGACCAGCTTTCACCATGATTGATAGAGAAGTTATTTTGCATCAAATAAGAATAATTAGACAACTAGTAATGCGAGGCTTTATCTACTTGTCTATTTTTTGCAAATAAATACATTTATTGACAGGAAAAATATAGACTCTACATGATAACCCTTTTTTTAAATGGATGACTTAAATCCGTAGAAATGAAACCTGAATGGTGTCTTCAGTTGACAGTAGCTGATTTATACATGGGTGGCAAAGTTAATATCACTTCTCAGTGTTTCTTTTGTACTTGTATTTTTTCATCACCACAGGAGTTGTTTTAAATTGAACATTGTGTCTCATTTTAAGCAGCTATATTTCCTTAAGTGTCCTGAAAAACAATTACCAGGACTTCCTGCATGTATACAAGTGTCAATCATTTTTGAAAGTGACTGGATGTCAGAATGCACAAATTATGCAGCTTGTGTTTATTCAGCAGTAGCTAGACTTTTTCCATATTTTTTCAGACAATCAAAGATTTGACTTAAGATTGAACTTAAACTTTAAATTCAGGAGCCTAAATTCCCCAGCAGCCTTGTGCTGCATTGCTGGCAGTTGCTGCCCCTACCTCCTGCGCTTTCTCTGATCCTTCAGACTTGAGGCATTTGTCCCTCATGCTGATAAAGTGCTCAGTGCTCAATGGTCAACCAGTAGCACTGGCAGCACCCAATGATGAGGTTCTGACTCCCCTGATGTGTCGTTAAAGATATCCCCAGAGTCCCAGTAACCTGTGTGAACAGAACACACTCATATCTGGCAAGGTTAGTTCATTCATGTGCGACTGCACACTGTATTAGAGCTGAAGATAAACACTCTTGTTTGCTTTGTATCCTCATTACCTTTGCTGACGGAAGTATTGTGCGGATTCGCAGCTGATTACAGTTTGACAGAAAAGCTCCAGCCATGGATTTAGGGCTCTTGTGGTGCAGTGATAATGTTTGCACCTCTGAGCCTGATGACCTGGGTTCAAGTCCTAGCTGATCCAGAGATGTGACAAAACAACAGTGAACAAGTTATTTTTAAAGAAAAAGTACCTTCCATGTATTTAGTTACATTCATAATACCCAATAGGGTGGCAGATCCAATTTAACAGGATCTTTATATGGGCTCCCTTACACTTGGATGTGAGGACAGCTACCAATATCCCTAAAAGTAAATATCATGCTGTATGTTAACATTATCTACTCTATTCTGCAACCACTGGGACTGTCTGGAATGAAGCTTCAACTTTATACCTTCTAACTTAGATATGTGAATGCTTGAACCAAACAGAAGAATTATTTTCCATCCTCCTAATTTGTTAATAATCATGGAGCAGAAGTACATTTTTGTATTAATGCCTAAAAGTATTTTAATGCTTTTCAGATACACCATTAACAGTGTTGTAGCTTTTCAATTATTTAGCACTTCTTAAAAACAATGTACTGCTTCACCTCCATTTGGCCTACAGACTATATTGCATTAATGGCTCCAATTAGAAATATGGTTTTAAAACAGGAGGAAAGGCTGGTAGAGAGATCCAATACAAGGCAGAGACAAAGATATTAGTTAAATGACTCACCACATCAATCTTGTTGCAATACTTCTTGAAGTAAGAACAACCAGCAAAGAAAGTCCAATGATGTTCAAAGCTATAGGAGCAATAGCACCAGGAACAACAATGTGTTTAAAATAAGCAACAGAAAATGATCAACGTCACCAAAGAGCAGCATGCAAGGTCATTGCATTGTATTGGGAATTACTATTTCTTACAAGCAAATTATTTCCAGACAGTGGCACAGCAGTGGGTTTGACAAGAATCAACCAGTTTATTATTCACTGCTGCACTAAGCTAGATCATAATGCTTTGTATTAATACATTGATAAAGATATTAACATCATGGCAAATAATATCAAACAATGAACTGTGGATACTGAAATTCTGAAACAAAACTCGAAAGTGTTGAAGAGACATAGCAGGTCTGGCAGAAAAACAAGGTTAACATTTTGAGTCCAGTGACTATTTGTCAGTTCTGATGAAGGGTCACTAGACTTGAATCATTAACTGTTTTCCTTTCTGCAGATGCTGCCAGACTAGCTGAGTTTCTCCAGTACTTTTTCTTTATGGCAAAGGGGATGTTGACCTTCTTAGTAAGAATTTGATTACAATAGCAGGAATTATACAGGGCATTGTTGAGACCACACTTGGAGGATTGTGTATAGTTTTAGTTTCCTTGTCTGAGGGATGTTCTGGCCATGGAGACAGCATAACAAAGATTTATCAGACAGATTCTTGGGATAGCAGGGCTGACCTATGAAGGGAGATTGCTTTGGTTAGGACAATGTTCACTGGAGTTTGAATGTTGATGTTGAGAAGTTATTTCTTTTTGTAGGATATTCTAGAATCAAAGAATATATCCCCCCAAAAGTGGCAAGGAGGAATTTCTTCTCTCAAAGGGTAATGACTTTGTGGAATTCTTTGCAGCAGAGGATGTTGAGGCTGGGTTATTAATATTTAAGGTTATAATAGACAGATTTTTAATCAGTAATGGAAGCAAGGGTTATAGGGAAAAGGCAGGAATGTTGAGTTGAGAATTATTGCATCAGCCATGATCTCATTGAATAGCGGGAGAGTGGGCACCAAATGGCCTACTTTACCTCCTATATTGTATAGTCTTTACAGGCCAAGGGGTTTCTCCTTTGTAGCTCAGACTTAATGATGTTGGTATTCAGTAGATGTAGCAAGGAGCAGTGTTAATCCTTTAACTGTCTGCTATGTCGAAATCATATGTTCAAAAGGCAGTTGAGTTCAGTACATGTGGGTCTGAGAAGAATGAGGGGGATTCTCATAGAAACCTAAAAAATTCAAACAGTGTAAACACTAGAAGGGTGTTCCTAATAACCAGGGAGTCCAGAACCAGAGTCACAGTCTAAGGATACAGGTTAGGCCATTTATGAGTGAGACGAGGAGAAATTTCTCCACCCAAATAGTGATGAGCCTGTGGAATTCTCTGTCAGTGTAAGTGACTGAGGGAAAAGCATTGAATGTTTTTGAGAAGGAGTTAGATATCGTTCTTAGAGTTAAAGGGATCAAAGGTAAGAGGAGAAAGCAGAAACGGGACTGAGTTGAATGATCAGCCACAATCATATTGAATGGCAAAGCATGGTTGAAGGGCTGAATGGCCTACTCCTGTTGCTCAAGGTTTATAAACAACTTTATCAGTGTTGTTAAGTGTGATAACCCCTTCACAAATCCATGTTGACTCTGTCCAATCAGCCAATTATTTTAAAAACTGCAATAATCGCATTCTGGAGTTTATCTCTATTTAAACAGGCACCTCCATCCATTTAAACACTTCCATTAGATTATACCTTGCACCAAATCAATTGCTAATTATACCTATTGACTGAATATGTATCTATTCACACTTAACCACTGTATTTTGAAACACAGTAAATAGTTCACAAAGTTGTCTGCAATAGTCATCTAACTGCATGCAGTAATAACCTTCCTGAAATCCCCTCCAATGTCCATGTCAAGCAGAAAACCAACTCCCAGGTACCTTTTAAAGGGTCAGAAATGTTTGCTATTATGTTACAATCAACTATAGTAACAAGCAGTTCTGAGGAAGGGTGACCAGACCCAAAACATTAACTCTGTTTTCTCCTTCACAGATGCTGCCGGACCTGCTAAGCTTTTCCAGCAACTTTGTTTTTGTTCCTGATAGTAACGAGCATCTTGAAGTGGAAACCACACACAATAGAATTGCAAGGTACACACAATTTAAAAACTTTACCAATGAATTTTCACTTAACCACGGAATGGACTAGAAACAAGTGGCTATCTACAATGCAATCCCTTGTCT
Organism: Ginglymostoma cirratum; assembly: GCA_024137785.1. Taxonomy (NCBI): domain Eukaryota; kingdom Metazoa; phylum Chordata; class Chondrichthyes; order Orectolobiformes; family Ginglymostomatidae; genus Ginglymostoma; species Ginglymostoma cirratum. Next base: position 4,338,666 of record JAHRHZ010000049.1, on the reverse strand, counting down.
CAGGGATAACTCCTTTTCCTTGCCCCCCAACACAAAGGAGATTTGGTCACATGACTCCAACGTAACTGAATCTAACTACCTTTTGAACATACAATTTTCCACAGCAAACAGTTAAGGGGTCAGCACTGCTCCTTACTGCATCGACTGAATACTAATACCTTAATTCTGAGCTACAAAGGAAAAGTCCCTTGCCTGTAAAGAACATAAAAGGTAGGAAGCAAAGTAGGCCATTCAGTGCTCCATCTGTCGAGTCTGCTGCACCTTTCAATGAGATCATGGCTGATCTAAAAACTCTCAACTCCATTTTTTTGCCTTTTCCTCTACTGATGCTCTGACTGATTAAAAATCTGTCGGTCTCAGCATTAAATGAAGTCATAGAGTCATAGAGTTTTACAGTACGAAAACAGACCCTTCGGTCTAACTTGTCCATGGTGACCAGATATCTTAAATAAATCTAGTCCCATTTGCCAGCATTTTACCTAGATGCCTCCAACCCTTTCTATTCATGCACCCATCCAAATGCCTTTTAAGTATCGCAATTGTACCACCCTCCACCACTTCCTCCAGCAGCTCATTCCATGCACGCACCACCCTCTGCGTGAAAAAGTTTCCCCTTAGATCCCTTTCAGATCTCTCTCCTCTCATCTTAATTCTATGCCCACTAGTTTTTGACTCCATTACCCTGGGAAAAAGGCCTTGGCTATTAAACCTATCCATAACCCTCATGATTTTATAAATTTCTATAAAGTCACCCCTCAGCCTCCGACTTTCCAGGGAAAACTTCCCAGCCTATTTAGCCTCTCCCTATAACTCATACCCTCCAACACTGGCAATATCCTTGTAAATCTTTTCTGAACCCTTTCAAGTTTCACAACATCCTTCCTATAGCAGGGACACCAGAATTGATGTCAGTATTCCAAAAGTGGACTAACCAATGTCCTGTACAGCTGCAATATGACATCTCAACTCCTATACTCAATGCACTGACTAATAAAGGCAAGTCTACCAAATGCCTTCTTCACTATGCTATCTACCTGTGGCTCCACTTCCAAGGAACTATGAACCTGCAAGCCAAGCTCTCTTTGTTTGGCAATGCTCCCCAGGACCATAACATTAAGTATATAAGTCCTGCCCTGATTTGCCATTCCAAAATGCAATACCTCACATTCTTCTAAATTAAACTCCATCTGCCACTCTTTGGCCCATTAGCCCATCTGATCAAGATCCCATTGCACTCTGAGATAACCTCTTCACTGTCCACTATACCACCAATTTTGGTGTCATCTACAAACTTACTAACCATACCTCCTGTATTCACACCCAAATCATTTACATAAATGATGAAAAGCAGTGAACCCAGAACCGATCTTTGCAGTACACCGTTGATCACAGGCGTCCAGTCCAATAAACAACCCTCTACCACCACCAATTGTCTTCTGCCCTCAAGCAATTTTGTATCTAAATGTTTAGCTCTCCTGAGATTCCATATGATCTAACCTTGCTAACTACTCTATCATGTGGAGCTTTTTCAAATGCCTTGCTGAGGTCAATGCAGACAATGTCCACAGCTCTGCGTTCATCAATCTCCTTTGTCACTTCTTCAAAAAGACTCAATCAAGATAGTGAGACAGAATTTCCCAAACACACAGCCATGTTGACCATCTCTAATCAGGCGTTGCCTTTACAAATACATATAGATCTTATCGCTCAGAATCCCCTCGAACAAATTTCACACCACTGATGTCAGGTTCACCAATATATAATTCCCTGACTTTTCCTTACCACCTTTCTTAAATAATCGCAGCATGTTAACTACCATCCATTAATGACCCAGCCTCAACAGCCCTCTACTATAGACAATTCTATAGGTTCATTGCCCTATGAGAAAAGAAATTCATCCTCATCACTTTGGGGATGTGTTCTTTGATTCTAAACTTTCTCACAAAGGGAAACAACTTCCCAATATCAACTGTTAAGGCCCTATGAATCTTATATGGTTCACTAAGGTCTTCTATCATTCTTGTAGACTGCAATGAGAAAAAGCAACAAACAACCTGTATCTGCAAATCAAATATTCTTTCATCAAAGCAATGAAGTAAAAGTTAGATTTCAGTAAAACTCTCTGGAGGACTGGTTAACGGGCAGAAAACAAAGATTAGTACTAAATGGTCATACTCACGTTGTCAGGCTGTGACTAGTGGGGTACTACAAGGACCAAAGATCGTAGGAACTGCCGATGCTGGAGTCTGAGATAACAAGGTGTGGAGCTGCACGAACACAGCAGGCCAGGCAGCATCAGAAGAGCAGGAAAGCTTATGTTTCGGGTCTGGACCCTTCTTCATAAATGGGGGAGGGGAAGGAGGCTCTGAAATAAATAGAGAGAGGGGGAAGTGGTGATAGATGGTAGATAGTGGAGCGGATAGGTGGAGAGAGGACAGACAGGTCAAGGAGGTGGGGATGAAGCTAGTAAAGGTGAGTGTATGTGGGGAGTTGAGATGGGGGTTGGTCAGCGAGGTGGGAGGAGCAGATAGGTGGGAGAAAAGACGGACAGGTCAAGGAGTCGGGGACGAGAGGGCTTGCTGGTCTTAGGGTGAGGTCAGGGGTGGGGAGATTTTGAAGCTTGTAAAGTCTACATTGAGACCATTGGGTTGTAGGGTTCCCAGGTGGAATATGAGGTGTTGTTCCTCCAGTTTTCGGGTGGCATCGTTGTGGCACTGGAGGAGGCCCAGGATGGACATATCGTCCAAGGAGTGGGAGGAGTAGTTCTCCCCACTAGCCCCACTACCCCCGGCACTTTTCCCTGCAACCACAGGAGGTGCTACACCTGCCCCTACACCTCCCCCCCTCACGTCCATCCCAGGCTGCAAGAAAACCTTCCACATCAAACAGATGTTCACCTGTACATCCGCTAATGTGGTATACAGTATCCGCTGTTCCCGATGTAGCCTCCTCTACATCGGGGAAACCAAGCAGAAGCTTGGGGACCACTTTGTGGAACACCTACGCTCGGTTTATGACAAACGACAAAATCTCCCAGTCGCGAACCACTTCAACTCCCCCTCCCGCTCCTTGGATGACATGCCCAGCCTGGGCATTCTCCAGCGCCACAATGATGCCACCCGAAGACTGGAGGAGCAGTACCTCATATTCCGCCTGGGAACCCTGCCGCCCAATATCCTCAATGTAGACTTTACCAGCTTCAAAATCTCCCCACCCCCAACCTCATCCCAAGACCAGCATGCCCTCTCAACCCCGCCTCCTTGACCTGTCCATCTTTTCTCCCACCTACCCATCCCTCCCTCCGCACTGACCAACCCCCATCCCAACCCCCTACCTACACTCACCTTTATCGGCTTCATCCCTGCCTCCTTGACCTGTCCATCCTCTCTCCACCCATCTGCTCCATTATCTACCTTCTATCATCACCTCCCCCTCTCTCTATTTATTTCAGAAACCCCTTCCCCTCCTCCATTTCTGAAGAAGGGTCCAGACCTGAAACATCAGCTTTCCTGCTCCTCTGATGCTGCCTGGCCTGTGGTGTTCATCCAGCTCTACACCTGATTATCTTATTACTTACTATTACTAGTGCTTGGGCCCTCGCTGACCACAACTTATATTAATGAAAAGGGTGTGGGGACAAATTGCAATGTTTTCGACTTTGCAAATGACATAAAACTTGTTAAGAATCTGAATTGGAATGAGCATGCAAAGATGCTTCAAGGTGTTTTGGACAGACCAGATGGAGTATGGATGGGGAAGCTTGGTTAACTTGGTTGGCTGGATTGCTGGTTTGCAACACAGAGTGATACAAGGCATTGAAATAATCTTAATAATGTATTTGGGTTAGATTAAGATGCTTAATAGGTTTGAGATTTGTATACATATCAAAATACAGGTGAATGTGCATTTGCTACAGAGATATTCCCAAATGAATCATTGCTGGAGAAACATAGAAACAGGTGAAAGTTATGTTAATCTAACTATGAAGCTTCTGCACATTTAGATGTATGTGTTTTTTAATATTAAAGCTTGCAATTTTATCATTGCTATGGCGTATGGATAGATATTCATGTTTTTCTGGTCTGCCTGCTATAGGAAGGAGGTTGTGAAACTTGAAAGGGCTCAGAAAAGATTTACAAACATATTGCCAGGGTTTGAGTTATCGGGAAAGGGTGAACAGGCTGGGGTTATCTTCCCTGGAGCGTTGGGGTCTAACAGGTGACTTTATAGAGGTTTATAAAATCATGAAGGGCATGGATAGGGGGAATAGCCAAAGTCTTTTCCCCAGGGTTGGGAAGTCCAAAATGAGAGGGCATTGGCTTAAGATGAGAGGGGAAAGATTTAAAAAGGACCTAAAGGACAACTTTTTCATGCAGAGGATGGTACATGTACAGAATAAACTGCCAGAGGAAGTGAAGGCTGGTGCAACGACAACATTTAAAAGGCATCTGGATGAGTATATGAAAGGGAAAGGTTTAGAGGGATATGGACCAAATGCTGGCATATGGGACTAGATTTATATAGGATATCTGGTCTGCATGGATGAGTTGAACCAAAGGGTCTATCTCCACGCTGTACATCTCTATCACTCTTTGACTCTATAACAGCATGGGTAAAATTCCTGCACTGGTTGAGGTCACTATGATTGGCTCTCCTTCTCAACCTCACTTCAGGTTAGCCCACCACCAGTTCTCTTTCTGTCATGAGAGAGAAGTCCCATGGTTCAGGAGGACTGTGGCAGCTTTACCTTTACCTTTTGTAATTATGAGGTTTTCACTTTAAAGCGTGAGAAATTGGACAGTATCAATGTCCAAAGGGACCTTGGTGTCCTTGTTCATTAGTCACTGAAAGCTAGCATGCAAGTGCAGCAAGTAATTTTGAAGACAAATGGTACATTAGTCATTATCGTGTGAGAATTTGAATGAAGGATTAAACAAGTCTTGATTCAATTGTACATAACTGCAGAGATAGCACCTTAAGTATTACGTGCAGTTCTGAGCACTTTGCCGAGGGAAAGACATAATTGCCAAAGAGACAGTGCAGCAGGGATTCTCAAGACTGATTCCTGTGATGGTGGGACTCTCGAATGAGGAGTGATTGAGACTGGGTCTGTATTCTCTGGAATTTAGAAGCATGAGAGGGAATTGCACAGAAATGTATAAAATTCTTAAAGGGATACATACAGTAGATTCATGAAGAACGTTTCCACTGGCTGTGGTTCGAGAACAGCCTCAGGATAGAATGCAAGGCACTGAGGACTGAGATGGAGAATAAATTTTTCACTCAAATGACGGTGATTCTTTGAATTCTCTATCCCAGAGGACGATGAAAGCTCAATCATGAAGTAAGTTCCAGACAAAAATTGATAAATTTCTTGTTACTAATGTTCCTAAGGGATATGGATAATATGGAATCTGAAGTTGACTGAGATGATGGACCATGATTTAGAATGGCAGGAGCAGGTTGGACATTTCAAAAGACCTACTTCAGCTTCAATGTTCCATTAGAGATTTATTAGTCACTGAATAAAACTGTGATTTACCATGTACATTTAGGTTCTAAATGCCCTCCGAGATATCAGCTCAAACTTTCATCGCAAAATTGTGTCCCAATATTTAGCCTGACACTTCAGTAAGCGTTGAGGAAACATTGCACTGCTGTCCTTCAGGAGTGATGTTGAAAGATGCTCCTGTCCATCCTTTTGATTGGACATGTGAAATTCTTTGGTAGTATTCCAAACAGTGTAAGGGTATTCTTAAATAAAAAAAACGAAAGAACTGTGGATGCTGTAAATCAGGAACAAAAACAAAGTTGCTGGAAAAGCTCAGCAGGTCCAGCAGCATCTGTGAAGGAAAAAAAGAGTTAAGGTTTCGAGTCCAGTGACCCTTCCTCAGAACCCCACAGAACCTTCTAAGGAAGGGTCACCATACCCAAAAGGTTAACTCTATGCTGCCAGACCTGCTGAGCTTTTCCAGCAACTTTGTTTTTGTAAGGGGTACTCTTCTCCAGGAGACATCAATCCATGAAAAATATGAAAACCCCCCATGTTATTATCATGTCATTTACTTTATGATTGTTCCTGGTTGTAGACAAATTAATAGCTCTGTTTCCCTACATTGCAACGGGGATCAAACCTCAGGAAACTTTAAAATGAAAACAGAAATTGCTGGAGAAACTCAGCAGGTCTGGCCCCATCCCATTCCTCAGTAACTGCCTCAGGCTTTGACTCACTCAAGTGGATTCCGACTGAAGTTTCATCCTTTGTATGTTAAATCCACCCAGGATCACAGGTAATAGGAACTGCAGACACTGGAGCATCGTACATCACAGATACCTGTGATCCTGAGATAACAAGGTGTAGAGCTGGATGCCTTCGGGCCTAGACCCTTCAGTCTTGGCCTGCTGCTTGGCCTGCTGCGTTCATCCAGCTCTTATCTCAGGATCACAGGTATCTGTGATGTACGATGCTCCTCAGACAGCTGTTCTTGTTGCATCTTGAGATCTACCCTCAGTGCCGTGTGCTGCCATATGACACCCTCAATCTCTGTCTCCATCAGCACTGCCTCATACTGGCTCAGAGCTGCCCTGTCCCCAGTTCGACTTCTTTCTCAGGAAACTTTGTTGGTTGTGAAGTATGTTATGATATCCCTGATATTAAGAAAGGCACTCGCTTTTCTTCACTGTGTGTTACCTACAATATGCTGCTGTATATATATGTATACTGAGAAGTAAATGAACTAATATGTTGTGTTGTTTTCACTCCTAGGGCAAAATTTAATCTAGGCAGCAAACATTCTCCCACTAGCTGGATATTTGGTCGGAGCCCTGTACCACATCCACTGGGGAAGGCCAACAGTTGATTAGGCATTTAAGTGGCTGCAATCAGTTCTTCCTCTGGATTAGATACCCCAGGGCTAGAAATCCTAAGCCCCCAAGAGTTTCTGGCCAATCAGAAACCAGTGGATTGCCAACACAGGCAGTGCCACTGGAGCAGTGGTAGCTTCTAATAATGTATCAACAGGAGATATAGGATTCACCAGGAACCCCAGGCAAAAGGTGACCATAAGATATAAGAGCAGAATTAAGCCATTTGGCCTATTTAGTTTGTTCCACCATCAATCACGCCTGATAAGTGGGATGTGTTCGGGGGCATGAAGATCATTTGTCAGGAAAAGAAGGGCTTACAGACAGCAACAAGGAGGACCCCCTTCCCAATACTGGGTCCCTTGAATAGGCACAGAGTGCCTGACAATGAGTGAGCCCCCACAAACACCCCGACATCCCCATCACTTTGTTTGCATCTCCGACTTGCTGAGGGTGACGCCCCACCCCGGTCCTCACTCGTTGACTGTTGACTGTAGAGGGATGTGGTCCTTAAGTGGGCAATAAACATCGATTGCCTATTAACAGCTACTTTTACTTGAGAAGGCTACCTGCTTCCGTTTCTGCCCTGAGTTTAATTGGGACAAGGCGGAAGGCAGTCGGATCCTGCTGTGACGCCTAAAATTCTCTCACTAGACCTTGGCAAAGGTCTGAGGCATTTCTAAGAGATCTCTGCCATTTCACCTGTTAGTCATGTTTACTGTTTACTGTAGACTGTTTGCTGATTTTATCCTGTTGCACAAATCTTGCTCTGTCCTTTCTGCAATGTCCCTCCAGCCTCAAGCCCACAGTGCACTGTTCATAAGTTAACTGGTTGCTTTACAAGTTGAACGGCAAATGTTTAGGTGCTTTCCAACTGGCTTCTCACTTGCATGAAATCTCATCCCGAGTGTATCCCAAGTTCTCAGAGAGCATGAAGAGACAAGTTGTACACTCCTGTAACACACTCAAAAAAAAATCTCAACATAACAGCAATTTACATTCCAGCCCATGTACTAATAAATGAGAGTAAAGATATAACGGGGTGTGGGGTTACTTGCTTTGTGGCGATGTTCTGGTTGAATGAGATCGTTGGTTGCCCTTTCAAATCTGCTGGTGGAAGAACCCCTTTGGAAATACCTTGCAATGGTGTTGGGGTCTGCTGTCATTTTCTTGAAGGTTCAGCCAGTTTCCCCTGACGTTTCAGCCCCATCTATTTCAATTAATTTGTTCAACAGGATGCGAAGTTTACTCTGTAAAACAAATCTCTGCCAAATGGTAAACCAACAATCTTTCCACAAAGTGTTACTTACATTTTTCCTTGGGCGGCATATTTTATCACGGATGTGTCTTTCCAGCAGACATTAGAGTATTGTAAAAGGAAAGATACTGCATTCAAAGGTTTGAGAATAGAAAGAAGATGCTGTTTATTATTGGAGATTTCCTGCCTGGCTGTTGGATTAGTAGCCAAGTTGTCAATAGGTTTAAACACAATGGTGCGATGGATAGAATAGCTGATGTGCATTCCAAGTAGAGCTGAAGGTCAGTTAACAACGAAAAGAGCACTGGACCACAGATGAGTCGACAAAGTAAATACCACCTGAGAAAACAGGAAAAAGTCATATTCACTTTAACATCTTTTATCCACTGGATGACATGGACCATTAGTGGCACTGAAAGCAAAACAAACTCCTAAACATAGCAAACTCTCGACTTATTTCAGACTCTCAGTTTAAAGCACATAACATTGATGGAGCAATAACTTGACACCGAAGTTAGACTCACATCATCCGTCTCAGATCCTTTCTCTATAGTCCTTGGAGGTGATATGCATGAAGTGTGCAAATTTCTCAGAGACAGTAGAAGAATAAGGAGAAAATTTCCATTCTGAACATGTTTGAAATTTCAGTTCAGATGTGTTTGTGTGTATTTGTCAAATACACGATATCTCAGTTAAGAAGCCAAACTTATTATTGTCTCACAATTGCCCAGAAATAGTGAAACACTCCATTTTTTCACCATGTAATTCATTTTCATCATAAGTAAAGTACAAGTAACATTCTGAAGTATTAAATGTACAGGGTATGTAGGTTTTTTGAACTTTTTTTTGTTTAAACATTAAACCTAAAGACAGGATTTAAAAAATCAATCAATTAGTGTAGTACACCATTCGCAAACACACTCAAAATTCAGGATGATACCTGGGGAATATAAACACAGTTAAAAGGCTGTCACTGTTAAATTACTTTAAATTGCTCTAATCATCAGTAACTTTTACAGAGTTTTCCTGAAGACTAAGACATCATTCATATGTTTTAATTCTTTTGGGTGTATTGGCTTACTGCCCAGGAAAGATATTCAACTTTGCAATAAAAGTCTAGGGCTTCTCATGACTTGACATTCAAACATTTATTTTTCTAAAAGCACTTAGGACTGGCATAAAAGTTAGCACCAGTGTTGTCGCAGAAATAATAATCATCAAATATTCTAGTTGAGCAAAGTAACCAGTTCTCTCATTTTGGAAAGCATTTATCTTTTCATAATAATGATTAAAGGTGGTTTAATTTTTTCTATGAACTATTTATAACCAAGTACTGAAGGAAATGTTGTTTAGTTGGTGTGTAGACATTTGTACCCTGTAAGAATCATATTTATATATTTAAATTTATTCTGAAAACTTGATACCTTTCAGCGACTCCTGAAGACTGCCAACACAAAAAGGCATACCTCTTTGCTTTAGCTTTATATCTTCATGAGGAACCAGGACAAGCAGGCGTGTTCCCACTGGCCCCAAAGCATTCCTGAGGGATACTGTTGGTCTGCACTTACCATACCCTCTGAACGTTCGCCTTCCTACTTACATTCTAGGACCTACTAACATTGTGCACAATGCAAATCATTGGAAACTAACTGTTAGGTACTTGTAGCTCACTGATTAATCTCTATAGATCAGTAATATTGTGCTGATGAGACTTTTATCTAATTTCTGATGGGCCTGAATCCTCTGGACTCTGTCTTCCCCTCCAAAAGTGTTGTCTAGTCTGAACCTGAGCTAAAGCAGTATCTAGGCCTCGCAATCCTTCCCAGCCTATCTTTCTGTCTCCTTCTCATGATGTCTCATTAGGTTTTAAGTTGCTTTCTCTTCTCATCTTCTGTTAAACAAAATCATAGTGTTCATTTGAACAAAACCCCAAGCACTATCCAATGCATACAGTAGCAAAATACCTCAGTAAACACAGGTAATGCTGAAAAAAATTTAACTAGTCACGTGGCATTTATAGAGAAAACAAATTAGTTGATGTTGCAGGTTTAAGCTGTTTCATCAGAACTGAGGGCAAGGTAGAAATGTATTAGGTTTTGAACAAGTGAGAGGAGCTGGGGATGGGAGGAGAACAAAAGGAAATAACCGTGATTAGGTTCAGTGCAGGAGATATTAAATGGCCAAAGTCTTCATTGTACAAAAGGCGAAGAGAGTGCTGATGGACAAAGGAACTCAAAATGATTTTAGGTCAGATATGCGTGGCTGTAAAGCAGCTGTTCAATTGCAAACTAAAGGGATGCAAAAAGAAATGAAAATTAAAAATTGAACAATTGTACCCAGCAAAGTAGAAAATTGCTCAAATATGCACAAACTGTGAAATTAAGTCTTGCCAATTAAGGCCAGATTAGTCTACCACCAATCATCAGCAAAGTGATGAACCATCTATCATCAATGTACTCAAATAGCATTTACTCATCAGTGCCTTTGCAACAATGCTCAGTTTGGATTCCATTACGACCATTTACCTCCAAAACTAATAACAGTCTGCATCCAACCATGGTCAAATGAGCTGAATTCCAGAGATGAGGTGTGTTACTCTTGCAGCACAAATGTGGTAGATCTTTTAAGGTGACATGCTGATGATGTCATCATCGTATCATCGCATGTAACCTCATGGCATAGGGGTCCCATCTTGCCGAGTCCTTTTTCCACCTGCAGGTGGAGAGCCGTGTGTCACAGCACATCTGAATTGATCAGCTTCAGCCCAGAAGCAAAAGAGCCTGTATTTGTAATGTACATATGTAGATAACAGATGTTGTAATAAAAGTCCTTTGATTTCTTTATGATTCATGTCTCATTCATTTGTTGCAGGAGCTAACATATGTATCACATCACTATTGATGGAAATGGAGCTTGGAGTATTATGACCCCACACCTGACCGCCAAGCCATCATCTCTCAGACCATTCATAACCTCACCACCCCAGGTGACCTCTCATCCATAGCCTCCAACCTTATCATTCCCCAAACCCCCACCGCCCGTTTCTATCTCCTTCCGAAAATCCACAAACCTGACTGCCCCAGCTGACCCATTGTCTCTGCCTGCTCCTGCCCCATTGAACTCATCTCCACTTCCCTTGACTCTGTCTTTCCCCTCTCGTCCAGGAACTCCCCACCTACGTCTAGGAAACCACCCATGCTCTGCACCTCCTCCAAGACCTCCAATTCCCTGGCTGACAAAATCTCATCTTCATTCCGAAAATTAAGGCCACCGTGTGTGTATTTTTACTTTTGCTTTTCTTTTTTCTCAGTTGTCTTTCAAATACATATTTTCTTTCTCTTTACTTTTCTTCGTTCATGTTTTCCCTTGCTGGCATATCAGTAAAATTAATAAACATAAATGATAATAGAAAGCTTTGAGTAATTTAATCACACAATAAAAGCTAATATATCAAGAATAATGTCATTATATCAGACAAAGAAGCTAATTAACCAGTCATGTTTGTTCTGGCTCTCTGTAGAAGCAACTCACTGAGAGCCATTCCCCCACCTTGTTGAATCTTTAAATTTGTAGTGGTCTTTTAGTGGTAATAATTAAATTACTCTTGTCAACGGTTCACTCCTGGTATTCCATAATCTCTTTAGCTACTCCTCCTGCTTATTATTCTTAAATGCATAGGTGAAATAGTGAGAATGGTGCGTCGCTGCCCAGCCTCTGCCAATCCAACTTCACAATGTACTATTGCTAGATGGCAACTCTCATCCGATGATGGTGTTGTGACAAAGTATGAACCGCATTGAGTGTGAGAAGCTTTCAAATTCGACCTTTGACAAAGAAAGATGCAGAGAAACCAGTTTGTCACAAGCAGGTGTGAGCTGCCACAAGTTATGTGGACAATGGAGGTATTGATTAACTGAGTGTTAGGGGCTTCGAGGGTTGGAGGGTTTGAGCTATAGGGAGAGGCTGATTAGGCTGGGCTACTTTCCCTGGAGCATTAGAGGCTCAGAGGTGACTTTGTAGAGGTTTATAAAATCATGAGTGGCATGAATAGGGTGAATAGCCAAGGTCTTTTTCCCAGGGTGGGGGAGTCCAAAATTAGAAGGCATAGGTTTAAGGTGAGAGGGGAAAGGTTTAAAAGGGTCCTAAGGGGCAATTTTTTTTCGTACAGGGTGGTGCGTGTATGGAGTGAACTGCCAGAGGAAGTGGTGGAGGCTGGTATATTTATAACATTTAAAAAGCATCTGGATGGATATCTCAATAGGAAGGGTATAGAGAGATATGGGCCAAATGTTGGCAAATGGGACTAGATTTATTTAGGATATCTGGTCAACACGGACAAGTTTGACCGAAGGGTCTTTCTCCATGCTGTACAGCTCTATGACTCTATGATGTTATATCAAAAATTGACCTTAGATAACAAACTCTTACTTCCAGATCCATAATGGCTCAGATGAAAAGGGCAAAGGGGACCATTGAGCAAGAAGACTAGAACCTGGCCTAACAACCAGTCTGTCTAGGCAGTAAGAGTGAAAAATGAATTAGTTTTCATCTCATCTCAAAAAAAAACACTTAGACACAGCACTATTTGAAAAACCAGAATTTTCATCCAAAGAGCCATGAGATGGAATTTGTCCAAGTCGGTTACACATGCACTTTTAAAGGACTCAAATTTGCACCTGTGATTTACTTCTTTTATTTTCTTTTGCAAATAACCTGAGCACATGATTTGTCTCTAGGATCCAGCACTACTTGTATATCTAGGTGAATGAGGGAGGGACTGTGTTTCATTGCATTTTCATTTCAGAGTGTTGTGTTCATTCACATTATCCTTTCTTTCGGTTTAAGCTTCCGTGAACTCCTGCTTCATGTTTAAGACAAAAGAATCACATACAGAAAGCTTGAAAATGCTTGCGGTGAAACGCAACTTGTTGCTGACAATCATGAAGTAAGACCAAGGAAAAAGTTATTACGCTTCCCCAGACACAGCATATTGTAATGGCTTGAGGATTATCCCTGTCAAGGGTCCAGCTCTGCTGATACAATCTATGGCAGGATCAGTTGCGCAGGTCTGGCCCATTCCACAAAACTGCTCTGTTGTGGTCACCCGAGCCATCTTCCACTTCGTCTGGAGATCTAAGATGGACCGTGTCTGCAGGGACTCGATGTACAAAACTCTGGATAAGGGGGCTAAGAACGTACCCAATCTCGTCCTCATCCTATGGCCACATTTGCGTGCAGCTGCTTCAAGTTTTGCATAGACCCTCAGTAAGCAAACACCATGTGTCATTATGTAGTGAGGTTCTACCTGTCCCTGGTGTTGCGAAGGATAGGACTGGCCTTGTTGCCGCAGAACACTCCAGGTAGTAGAACCGTTCAATATCACCTGTGCTTTGTGGAGAAAGTTGTGAAGAAAAGCACCTTTGGTCAGCACGTGGTGTTATCGAGACTCTGCTAGAAAAGGAGAGGGTGGATCCTGTTGTGTGGTTCTCTGAGTAGACACTCAAAGTCATTTGGCAGAATGCCTCATCAGCAAAACTTTCCAACAAACACAGAGACATCGCTGCGAGATCCTTCATGTATGCCTGGCTGGGCTGTGCCTCCGCACTCTGGCCTCGTAGAGGCTGTAGGGGATAGAGACTGTCATACATCTCCTTCTGGAATGTGCCTTTGCAAAGGAAGTCTGGAGAAAGATCCAATGGTTTTTGTTGAAGTTTGTATAGAGCAGTTCCATGATGCAGGACTCTGTGCTCTATGGTCTGTTCCCCGGGATGCACACCAAGACAAACAGCAACTACGGATAGAGGGCCGTCAACTCGGTGAAAGATGCTCTTTGGTCTGCCCGAAACTTCTTGGTCTTCAAGAACAACAAGTTAACCTTGACCGAGTGTTGCAGACTGGCATATTTCAAGGTCCAGGACTACATGCTGAGGGATGCACTAAAGCTTGGGCAACTACCACCAAGGCACAGTGAGGAAAGGCCACTGTCTGAGATCTTCCTACTGAAGTTAGTTAGGGGTCTGGTCAGTTATTGGACCCTCCTTATGCCTCAATATATAAATAAATATAATCTTGAATGTGTAAGAAATGTCTTTGGCTTGTTCGGATAGAATCAAACCTCCATCTTCCTTTGTTTTCTTCATATGCTACTGTACAGAACCAAACTGCATTTGTGACTTTGTGTATATACAAAGATTTTTTTTTTATGAATCAAGTATATTGTTGAAATAAAAGAAGATCTTTGCCAAGCCAAGCACTTGTAACACTGAACAACGAAATGTCATTTCATGGATCTTGGTCTTCATTCAATTTGAGTCTAAAAGCTCATGTATAAAATTCTGAACAACGGAAACAAGCATGAAAACTGTCCTGCACTTAGACCAATGTATTGGTCAAATGGAGAGAGCAGAATAAATGAGATTACCAGTTGTACTTGCATGACAAGCCTGAGTTAATAAGCAGTTATCAAACAAACAGTAGATGTTTGTGAGAATGGCAGGCATTTTTGATTTAAGTGCATTTGAAATGTAAGGGGATTGATTTAATTTAAACAAATTGGTTTTATCAGAGTAATAAAAGTCAAGCCATAGAATCAGAACAGGACCAACCTGTTAAACCTGACAATTGTTCAGTTGCAATTTTCATAGCCTTATCTTGGCCTGTTAACTGCAGTAATCAAATAGCCTATAACCGAAGGAGGACCATAATTTCTATTTTAAGGATTGGTTCTTGAGACCAGACCATGCAAAACAGTCGCACTTACACTCTGATCTAGAAATGACCAGATAAATTTTATGTTTTAATTTCTTTTTTGCATGCTTGAGTCAGGATCAAGGAGACAAGACCAAATGGCTGAAACGTTACGGATGACAAGTGTCTCAAGCAGCTGACCAAAACTGCAATTTCCACCCCACCTCTCCTGACAGCTGTCTGTGGTCTGTGGTGTTGTGAGCACTGGCTGGAAAAGTAAGGAACTTCCTGTTGACTCTGGAAGCTCCAGTGGAATCATGTCAAAGGTCCTGTCAGTGAACTTGCATCAGCATTATGGATCCGCGGGCATTTTTGGCCACACTAGGTTTAAGCTTATTTTTCCCACATTTCAGTGTGGACAGGAAGATAGTGAGATTGTGTTAAAACTAAAATTTCCCCATTGTCCTTGATTAGAGCTATTTTAATGTGATTAGTAATTGGGCCTCAATTTAAGCAGCCAATGTATCCCCTCAGACTAGCAAGCATCATTTATGTGCTTAAACTGTGGCCCAAAGACAGATTTAAGTTCCCAATGCAATGTTAAGTTCCAGTGGTGTGTATGTGACCAGTGCAACAAAGCACTGAGGACACATCAGCAGCATTAATAAAACAAAGTATAAAAGCTACTTTTCCAGCACATGCTTCTCCTGACTTTGCAATAGCCTTCTTGTTCACTCTGAGAGCCTGCTCTGACTCCCCATGATTTATTTGGTCAACCCTTTGGAAGCGACAAAATCAGAAATTGGTAAAAAAGCTCAGTAGGTTTGACAACACTGGTGGAGAGAAATCAGAGTTAATATTCCAGGTCAAGTGACCCTTCCTCAGAACCCTTTCTCTCCACAGATGCTGCCAGACCTGTTGAGCTTTTCCAGCAATTTCTGTTTTTGTTTCTGATTTACAGCATCTGCAGTTCTTTCGGTTTACTTGGAAGAGACATTGGGTTACCTGTCTCTAGCCCCACTTGGCGAACTGGCTGTCATCGCTCATTCGGCAGCTAAAGTTCACCGGGTTCATTCAAGTGAGATGCAACAACAAAATGGAATACGCCCCCACTTGATGTCACCAGATGGATGAAGTGAGGAATATCAGACAACAAATTCATTCTCATTGCTTTCTGGACTAGACATAAACTGAGGGTCCATATAGTTGGGGCAGTGGATGTCAATGAAAGAAATAATGGCAGAGTGGAAAGTGGAGTTGAGGCCACAATCAGATTAGCATGAGCTTATCAAATGTCAGAATGGTCTTCAGGGGCTATATGTCCCATCCTTGTTTCCAGTTCTTGTGCTCCTGTGATTTCTAGCTAAACATAGTCAATTGTCAATAGCACAGCAAGTTTCCACAAAAAGCAAATGAGATAGACAAACATCTAATCTGCACTGGTGATATTGGTTAAAGGATAAATATCGACTGGGATACTAAGAGAAATCTCTGCTTGTTTTCAAACAATATAATGCAACCTCTTACTTCCAGCTACAGTGGTATTAGCAGTATCAAGTTAACACCTCACATGTGTCATACTCCTTCCTCTCTTTTGAACAACACACTGATCCCTGGCATTCTGACACAGAAATAAGAGCACTAACATCGAGTTAAGCTAACACCTGAAGCCATAAGGCATAGCCAAAGAAAAGCAAGGAATTTTTCTAATGTTTAACCCAAATTTCTACCTCAGCCAACACCAATAAATGAATTTGACCATTTGTGCATTTGCTACTAATGATGCAGTGCCGTATTTAAATGTCTTCTACAGTTTCCTACATGACAGTGATGGTGAAATTTCCAATGTAAACAATCAGATATAAAGCACATCTAGGATAGGACTTTACCATGACCTTTGAGAGTCTGAACTCTGATATAAAATGGGGTCCATGAGATCAATATGACTTGTACCAAGACTGTTTCAGGAATCTTCACTCATTGAATTCTTCTGGGCTCACTGTTCAGTTAATGATGATGGGTACCAATCCAATCAGAAGACTGGCAGCTCTGAGCCCTTAGCAACCCCACCGAGAAAGGTCGGCACCACTGAGGCGTGTGCAGGATTGAGATGGTGCCACCATCGGAAAGTTGAAATTTAAACTTCACAAATATGGGCCAAGATCCTTGTTTATGATGCTCTCTTTGTACCATGGAGACTCCTCTCCAAATGGCTCCATGAAGCTGCTAACATCCACATTAATCAGGAGGTCACTGGCAGATCAGGAAATCTCACTAATTGGGACTTATTAAGGTTTGAGTGGGCTGTCCTCCCGCATTATGTGGGCAGCCGATCCATAGCCCTTACCATTTCTTGGAAACTACCCCTGTGGTGGGAATTCATTAGGAAGTCATTCCAACATCAGCTCACTGTTATCCCTGCCCTGCTCCCTTATCTGTCAGACCACCTCCTGGAGTGGGAAAATCTCATCGCCAGCGTGCTTATGTTTATTTCTCTGACAAGCTCACAGACTGACTCCAATCCCTGCTTGTTCTCAAACCCCTCTGGCTACCAAGTATTTTTGATTCAAAAGAGCACTAGATCTCCTGATTGCTCGACAGTTACTGCACAATACTTGAAATGGATGAGGTGCTAAAACTCAATATGATCAGTGATCTTGATGCATGAATTGAATAATTAATCACTCCAACTGAATTATTTTAATTGAAGATATTACACACAGCTGAAACTAGAAACGGAGATATTTTCTTCTCACTATTGTATTGGAGGGAATTTTAAACCCCAAGGTTGATGGTTGTTAAAAATGTTTAAAATCTCAAAATAGGTTTTAACGCACCAACAACCCATCCAACTTGTTTTAATAGGTTGAGGTTGAGCAATGACCCGGTTCTTTTAAGGTTTGTCATTGAGTGAAAGATTTTAAGAACTGTGGGTTCCATTTTAATGGGATTTTTACTGTTGACACATAATGTTAAAGGTCCTCTCCTGCAGAGGATTCAGGTAATTCTTGAATGGCGTTGATTGGAATACACACAGAAAAGCTTGGATTATGGCAGCTTTGCCAGATGCCAGCTGTCACTGTCAAGAAACATGGACACTACTCCAACTTTGCACAGGGCTTTGTATGGAATTTGGGTATCCATGTTTTCCATGTGAAAGTGGTGACAGACTCCACAATAACACTCAAGGACCTTGATCATGATGTAACATGTGAAGACTAAAGTCAGTTTTGTTGTAGCACAAGCAGGAGTCACCCAATGTCTGAATGTTGCACTTCAAGAGGTCATGAAGCACAGCTTGCTGCTGTGAAATGTCAAATTCCTGAAGTTCCTGCCATTATGGCTGTGGTCACCAAAATGAGGGGAATACTGAGATACAGGCTATTAGACTAGACAGGATTGAGGTTCACAAGGAGGAGGTGTCAGCAATTCCAGAAGGTGTGAAAATAGATAAGTCCCCTGGGCTGGATGGGATTTATCCTAGGATTCTCTGGGAAGCTAGGGATGAGATTGCAGAGCCTTTGGCTTTGATTTTTATGTCATCATTGTCTACAGGAATAGTGCCAGAAGACTGGAGGATAACAAATGTTGTCCCCTTGTTCAAGAAAGGGAGTAGAGACAACCCCATAATTATAGACCAGTGAGCCTTACTTTGGTTGTGGGTTAAGTGTTGGAAAGGATTATAAGAAATAGGATTTATAATCATCTAGAAAGGAATAATTTGATTAGGGATAGTCAACACTGTTTTGTGAAGGGTAGGTAGTGCCTCACAAACCTTATTGAGTTCTTTGAGAAGGTGACCAAACTGGTGGATGAGGGTAAAGTGGTTGATGTGGGGTATATGGATTTCAGTAACGTGTTTGATAAGGTTCCCCACGGTAGGCTATTGCAGAAAACACGGAGCCATGGGATTGAGGGTGATTTAGCTGTTTGGATCAGAAATTGGCTAGCTGGAAGAAGATAGAGGGTGGTGGTTGATGGGAAATGTTCAGCTGGGAATTCAGTTACGAGTGGTGTACCGTAAGGATCTGTTTTGGGGCCACTGTTGTTTGTCATTTCTATAAATGACCTGGATGAGGGCGTAGAAGGATGGGTTAGTAAATTTGCAGATGATACTAAAGTCAGTGGAGTTGTGGATAGTGCGGAAGGATGTTGCAGGTTACAGAAGGACATAGATAAGCTGCAGAGCTGGGCTGACAGGTGGCAAATGAAGTTTAATGTGGAAAAGTGTGAGGTGATTCACTTTGGAAGGAGTAACAGGAATAGAGTACAGGGCTCATGGTAAGATTCTTGGTAGTGTGGATGAGCAGAGAGATCTCAGTGTCCATGCGCATAGATCCCTGAAAGTTGCCACCCAGGTTGGTAGGGTTGTTAGGAAGGCGTACGGTGTGTTAGGTTTTATTGATAGAGGGATTGAGTTTTGGAGCCGTGAGGTCATGTTGCAGCTGTACAAAACTCTGGTGCGGCCGGACTTGGAGTATTGCGTACAGTTCTGGTTGCCGCATTATAGGAAGGATGTGGATGCATTGGAAAGGGTGCAGGGGAGATTTACCAGGGTGTTGCCTGGTATGGAAGGTAGGTCTTATGAGGAAAGGCTGAGGGACTTGAGGCTGTTTTCATCAGAGAGAAGAAGGTTAAGAGGTGACTTAATAGAGACATACAAGATGATCAGAGGATTAGATAGGGTGGACAGTGAGAGCCTTTTTCCTCGGATGGTGACGGCTAGCACGAGGGGACATAGCTTTAAATTGAGGGGTGATAGATATAGGACAGGTGTCAGAGGTAGGATCTTTACTCAGAGAGTAGTAAAGGCGTGGAATGCCGTGCTTGCAACAGTAGTAGACTTGCCAACTTTAAGGACATTTAAATGGTCATTGGATAAACATATGGATGATAAGGGAATAGTGTAGGTTAGATGGGCTTCAGATTGGTTTCACAGGTCGGCGCAACATTGAGGGCCGAAGGGCCTGTACTGTGCTGTAATGTTCTATGTTCTAAGTACTCAGATCAGTTTCTCCGCACTGACATATAATTGGTATGCCTAACACCATTTCCCTGAATACCTACTTGGAAATCGATTGTGGCGGGACACTCACAACAAGACAGTGGAAACACTTCACACCATCCCCTCAAGAGATCAAATATTCCTGCCAAATCTTTGGAGGTCTTGGCTTTTGAATGAACAAATGTACGAGGCTCATTTAAAAAGGCAATCATGTCATCAAGAACCACAGAGATGCACAAACCTCGCAATAACTTCTCTATCCAATGTTGCAGTGTTGGCAGATTACACAATGCACTTACCTGGTCTGGCCTACATGTGACTCCAGGCCTACATCAATGTGGTTGGCTCTTAACTGCCCCATATTGATGACTTAAGATAGAGTGGAAGCAAGTCATCCTGAATCCCTGACGGAGTGCCTAAGAAAGAAAGAAAAGGATACTGTTGTTCAAAGCAATCAGTGTGTCACTGCAGTCTAGTGTTCTGTGCTCCAAAGGGTTACTTTGATTGTTTAGGTACTGACTTTGTCAACTGTGGACAAGCTGCTATTTTTCAAGACGAGAGCACCATTCTCCCACGATTGCCACTGTACTGATTTTCTTGCTGTTGCCTGTCAGCCCTGCTAGTGCAGATCCTACATTTTATACCAAATGATACAGACGAAAGCCGAGGTCTACAGTTGCCTGAGGTTATTTTGGAAGATCATTTGCAATCTCGCCTAGTGAAAAGGAATAGCTTTTAGCCATGCTAAAATCACTGAGGGAATACTGCGTAGCAGAATTAGAGCTGGCAAAGACATCCATAAGACATCACTAAGGGAACATATAAGTGTGAATCATTGACTTTTGTATCAATGTAGAGCACTTTCTTGGACAAAGCTGACATGGATGGTTTGTATTATGCTACTGGCTTTTAATGCAGGTTTGTGACCAAAAGGATGCTGAGGTGGCTTAATAACAGAGGGATGATCAGGTATTGATCTTTAAAGTGGAAATCTCGAGCTATTTTCATGGAAACTTGAGTTGAATGAAACATTTATGGAAAGTACAGTCAAAAATTGGACAGGCAGATGGCGTCCTCCTTTTCTCTTCTTCCTGAGATTTTTGCTGAATCGTTGGTGGCAAGAGCTATGTTATCATGAAGACAAGACTCTGGAGGATGTAACAGACCATCACAAATCTCAGCACCACACCCTTGAGTATGCCATGCTCCTCCATGACAATTTATTTGCATCACAAGTACTTCAGCGCTCAAATTGGGGAGCGATGGTCTAGTGGTATTATCACTGGAATGTTAATTCAGAGACCTGGATAACATTCTGGGGACCCGGGTTCAAATCCCGCCACGGCAGATGGTGGAATTTGAATTCAACAAGTACCTGGAATTTAGAATCTAATGATGACCACGAATCCATTGTCGATTGTCAGAAAAACCCATCTGGTTCACTAGTGTCCTTCAGGGAAGAAAATCTGCCACCTTCACCTGGTCTGGCCTCCATGTGACTCCAGGCCTACAGCAATGTTGTTAGCTCTTAACTGCCCTCTGGGCAATTAGGGATAGACAATAAAAGCTGCCTAGTCAGGGATGCCCTCATCCCATAAAGGAAAAAAAAACTGCTCAATGATCCTTCACAGAGCATCATGGCTCTCATTGTATGAATATTGGCCATGGATGGTTAGATTGTGGGGAGGAGTCATTACCTGGAAGTAGAGCTGATCGACCTTGTAACTCAGGAGTCATCCTCAGATTTGAATGGCAAACTGATGGAACTTTGCACTAATGAACAATGACAACTATCAGGATCATGGCTGTTAGTTGGCTTTATCCAATGGATATAGTGGCACAGCAGCTGCAGCTTCAGTGAATGGTGACCTTTGTGGTCAACATACATCATTACAATGAGATGTGATGTTTGTTTTGTTGTGTCTTACAGTCAGTATGTTGGTACAACTTAAACTGACATTCCCATGACGTCATAACTGCATTACAGCAAATGATCTGATGCTATAAAGGTGGCACACTCGATCTGAACTCAGATTTCTTCAAGCATGACAAGCTACGTGAAGCATATTGCTGTTGTAGCAAACTGCTTAATTTGAGCCCAGACACTGATGTGCCTGTTAATGTAATATGTGTATTTATTAGTGACCTTTAATTAAAGTGTTGTTGGATTCCTCGCATCGCATTATCCATACCCAATTTCTGATGTTATAAGGGATATCATAAATACTACTGAATCGTGTAAAGGTATTTTGCTGGAGATTGAACCAACATTAGTGTTAAAAAAATCCAAGACAGAAAATGCTGGAGAAACTCAGCAAGTCTGGCAGCATCTGTGGAGAGGAAGCAGAGTTACTGTTAAGAAGAAGTATCACTGGTCTCAAAATGTTAACTCTGTTTTGTCTCCACAGATGCTGCCAGACCCAACAATTCCTGTTTGTGTTTCAGATTTCTAGCATCCGCAGTTCTTTGTTTTATTCAAACAAAAATTAAGACTCTGCTGTCAGCGGCTCTCCCTCAAATGTGAACCTAGTAGAGCCATGTGTATACTCCATCAACTTCTGTCTGTTCAGCGAGAAAACAATGAAGTCTCCTCTCCTGGCGCAAAGAGGTTTTGTCCAGTCTCTGATCCAGCAATGAGTATAAACTGGGAAATCTTAGATATGTCACCAGTTCTGGTCTGGGAGATTCACTTCAAAACCCAGGGCTATGGTCGGCTTCCTATCTTCTCCTTGCTCTGAGGCTGAAAATTGGGTTCCCAAGTGGTGACAGAATTCTGTGAGCACTTCCTCAGGAATTCAGTCGGTGTTGACACTGCTGCTGTCTTAGGTGGAGGGAGGAGATGCGATCCAAGTGCGGAATGGAGAGAATTATATGTTTACTCTAAAGAGCCATGTCATAATGACTACAGATCACATGCAACCGGAATCTAGATCTGTAAGTTTAAGGTATGATGCCTTCTCTCATCATCCTCTGTCTATAGTAATGCTTAATAAAACTTGTTGCTGTTTGTGGGCCTCACATGATTTCACCCAGAATAAGACACTAAATTGTTAAAGCTCCCTGTCTGAACGCTTTTTTTTCCTGTTTGTCCACCATCCTCTGTAAGCTGAATTCTCCACTATCAACACTCTGGGTGTTACACTTGACCTGATATGTAAGCCTTGTGGCTACAAATTTTGTGGGATAAACTCATGTACAGACTACCGACAGCCTGACTGCAATCTAGAAAGCACAGTCAGAGCTTTGCTGGATTACTCTTCCCTTGTCTGGACAAGTGCAGATCTGATAATGAAGAAAATTGACACCATTGAGGACAATCCACCAAATTATACCATCTCTCACTTCACCACTAACACTACCTCTAGTATGCACAA
This sequence comes from Ginglymostoma cirratum, assembly GCA_024137785.1. Taxonomy (NCBI): domain Eukaryota; kingdom Metazoa; phylum Chordata; class Chondrichthyes; order Orectolobiformes; family Ginglymostomatidae; genus Ginglymostoma; species Ginglymostoma cirratum. The sequence continues at coordinate 4,315,478 of JAHRHZ010000049.1, read as the reverse complement.
TCTGCAGGATGCATTTTCCGCACAGTTCTGTGGGTAGACCTACACCACATGCTGCAGTGGTTCGAGGAGGTAACTCATGACCACTTTCCCAAGGTCAATTAGGGATAGGCAATTAATGTATGCCAAGACAACAGTACACACATTCCATGAAAGAATGAAAAAAAGTAGATGGCCATATTTGCTACCACTGCCCCTTTCATTGTTGTGCTTTGAGAAGGATGGCTACAATATCACTTAGGGCCAGGAATAACTGGTGCGCGCAGAGCCCTTGCAAGCATATTCTAGGCCTTTCTTACAAGCAGACTTCACCAACTGGAAATAACTCCTCAATCTACCCAGTACTTTGGCAAACTCAAATGGAGCCAATAAAGATAAGAATGACAATTAGCCTGCAAGATGATGGTGTTCCCTCTAAATAGTGCTGATTCTTTTTTCTGGTGATCACATGTTCAGCTGTCTACATTTGAGAATGGGAGTTGGATACAATAACAAGGTTGAAAAAGGCAACCCTAGTGCCAAATGCTAATCAATATCACAATCTGCCCACTCTGCATGCAGCTGCTGTATGTTTCCAAGACACTATTCAATACGGACTGCACCAGAGTTACCAAAAGTTGTTCAGATGCCATTTTGGTACCACAAAGACTAGTGCTATGGAAGCAAATGGTGAGCCCAAAATATTCAAAAATATTTCATTTGGCTTCATTATCCTAATTCAAATGATTCTGTATTGAGAAATAATGAGTTAATTTAAATAAAAACAGAGAAGAAAAGATTCTGGCTCAGTAGATCAATTAGTTTTGAAGGCAGGGTCAATAGATTAAGCACTATTCCTGGCAACCCTGTTTATTTCCTAACAGAGGTCTAATAAAAACTAATGCAATTAGACACAAAGACGCAGTAAGTCTCTTGTGAGTGAACCTGAAGCTGAAAAATATTTTCCTTACGTTTCTTTCCAGCTGGAGATGCATATTTTGTGTTTCTGGAGGGTTATTTTAGAATATAATTTTTGTTACCTCGATGCATGAAAATTGATCATCACTGACAAGGCTGTCATTTACTATCAGTCCCTAGTTGCCCATTGAAAGATGGCAATTGGTCTTCTTGATCCACTGTAATCTTTGTGGTGATTGTGCATCAAAAGTCCTGTTAAGTAGGAGTTCAATAATTTTTTACCAGCAGCAAAGAAGGAAGATTGATATTTGATCAAGTTCTGAAGGTATGTCTTGGAGTGGAATTTGAACTTGATGGTGTATCCATGACCCTATTGTCTTTGGCCCTCCGAGTGGTAGAGATCACAATTTGGGATGTGTTGTAATTTCGGAACTAATATTTTCAATCTCATTGAAAAGTAAAATTGTATATTTTTCCATTTATGTTTACTTTGATTATATTTCAACTTAAACTATAGCTCTCCAAAAGTCTCTGTTAGGAATGAATCTTTCTAAAAATAAATGTTATTGTGCATATATGTAAACATTGCAGAATGCAAAGCACGAAAAATATGTTGACTGTCAATGTTGCCATTTTGTTCAGGGCCATATAGGTTTTTACTCTACTCTGGAACAATGCTTCTCAATGTTCCAGAAAGTTTGAATGTAAAAAGTGACTTGCCTGCCATCCCAAAGGGATTATTACCAAAGAAATCACTTTGAAGTGGTGTCACTGCTGTTATGTGCCCAAACATAGAAGTTGCTTTTCACAGAGCAAACTTCCACAATCTTTCAGACAGCAACAAGATGACAGAATAGTTAATTTTTTTTGATGGTGATGAAGGAAGGATGAATGTTGGCCAGGATGCTAACAAACTGACTATCCCTCTTTAGAAATGTCATGGGTTTTTATACATCTTCTGAGAAATAAATCAGTCATTCCTCATCAACACCATCAACACTAGAGTTCAGTTCTGAGGAACGGTCATCGGACCCGAAATGTTAACTCTGATTTTTTCTTCACAGATGCAGCCAGACCTGCTGAGCTTTTCCAGCAACTTCTGCTTTTGTTCCTGATTTACAGCGTCCGGAGTTCTTTTGGTTCTTTTGTCCTTCCTCATCACAGCACAAAACAATTATCTCTTCTCAGCGCATTCTGGCACCCACAAGAACACATAGACCACAAGTCCATAAGATATAGGAACAGAATCAGGCCATCGAGTCTGCCCCATGATTGAATCATGGCTGATAAGTTTTTCAACCCCATTCTCCTGCCTTCTCCCTGTAACGTTTGATTTCCTTTCATAATCAAAAATGGAACTATCACTGTCTTAAATACACTGCAGAAATTGGCCTCCACAGCAAAGAATTCCACAGACTCACCACTTTGTGGCTGAAAAAGTTGTCTTCATCTCAGTTCTACAGGGTTGTCCTGTCACTCTGAGGCTGTGCCTTCAGGTCATAATCTCTTCTACTAGTGGAAACATCGTCCTCACATCCACTCTATCCAGGCTGTTCAGTATTCTGTAAATGTCAAATAGACCGCACCGCACCCCCCAACCCTGACCCCACCATCGTCCTAAACTCAATCAAGTACAGACCCAGAGTCTTCAACCGCTTTTCATATGACATGCCCTTCATTCCTGGGACTATTCTTGTCAACCACATCTGGACCCCCTTCAAAGCCAGCACATCCTTCCTTAGACATGGGGCCCAAAACTGCTCACAATATTACAAATGAGGTCTGATTCGACCCTTATGTCGGCTCAGCACTACATCTCTGTTCGTGTTTACCAGCCCTCTGGAAATGAATGCTAGCATTACATTTGTTTTCCTAACTACCAACTGAACCAGCATGTTAATCTTAAGGGAATCCTGAACTCGGACTCCTAAGTCCCTTCGTGTTTCAGGTTTCCAAATCTTTTCCCATTTAGAAAAAAATTTCTATGTCTCTGTTCTTCCCACCAAAGTGCATAACATCACACTTTCTCATCTGCCACTTCTTTGCCCACTCTCCTAAGCCTGTCCCAGTCTTTCTGCATCCTCTCCACCTCTTCAACACCAATTGTCTTTCTGTCATTTGCAAACTTAGCAACAATGCCCTTTGTTCTTGCATCCATATTATTATAGTATAACATGAATTCTTGTGGTTCCACACTGACCCCCATAGAACTTCACCAGTCACTGGCCTCCATCCTGAAAAAAAAATCCTTTATTCCCAATCTCTACCTTCTGCCAGTCAGCTAATCCTTTGTTTACGCCAATGTCTATACCTCATTCCTAACACCATGGGCTCTTATTTAGCAGCCTCCTGTCAGGCACCTTATGAAAGGCCTTCTGGAATCCAAATAGATCACATCCACTGGCAATCCTTTGTCTGACTTGCTCATTACTTCATCAAAGAATTCTAACAGATTTATCAGGCATAACCTCCCCTTGACGAAATCATGCTCGCTCAGCCTTATTTTATCATGTGCTTCCAAAACCTCCATAATCTCATCCTTGATAATGAATTCTAAAATCTTTCCAGCAAAAGAGATCAGGTTAATTGGCCTATAATTTCCCATTTCCTGCATCCTTCTCTTCTTAAACAAGGAGGTTCCATTAATCATCTTCCAGTCCTCTAGGACCTTCCCTAACTCCGGTGATTCTTGTAAGATCACAGCCAATGCCTCTACAATCTCCTCAGTTATCCCTTTCAGAGCACTGGGATGTAGTCCATTTGGTCCAGGTGATTTATCCACCTTCACATCTTTCAGCTTTCCCAGCATCTTTTCCTTAATAATGGCCACCAAACTCTGAATAATCTTGAAACAATCGTAAAGACAATCTTAATTTTAAACCAAACAAAAGGCTGGAAAACCATGTTCACATAGAGGGTTTTGAGAATGTGTAGTGCTTAGAAAGGATACAGAATCATTGAAGTTTTTAAAGAGATTAATTAATTGGTATTTGACTATCCTAAGGGGTATGAAAGAGTGGGATTGAGATAAATGAAAATATACAGCTGACAGGAAAAACAGAAAGGGGCACTAGACCTGATCATCTAAATGGCTGATATTTATCACTGAATAGTTGAGAAAAATCCCAGGGGCATGCCATCTAATAATGTTGGAGAGGCCTTTCAGCATGTTACCTTCATGTGCTCTGGAGTCCATGACAAAGAAGCCAAAAGCAGAAAGAGAGTAATGAATAAGAATGAAGGCTGAAAGAAAGATGCTCAAAGTATTAAATATGACACTTGCTATCATTAAATTTGATATCAATTTTATTTTCAAAGCAGCAGATCATCACATATCCCTTGTAATCCATCATGTATCTAGATTCCTGGCTCAAAATCCTGGAATTCCCTCCCTAACAGTCCTGTGGATGTGTCTACATTACAAGGACTGCAGCAATTCAAGAAGGCAGCTCACTAAGACCTAAGTAGGGATGAAAAGTAAAAGTTGGCCTTGCTAGCAATACACAAACCTCATGAAGAGATCAAAAATCATATCCATTTAATAAATAGAATATTTCAAAATTCATACTGCATTACTGAAGCATTTACCTTTGAATGAAAGACTGTTTAGACACGACGCAGATATTCATGACTGGTAGATTGTTCACAGTTGTGGCACATATAGAATGCAGATATTCATATATAATTCTTACCTGCATGTAAAGATTATATTCATGTTGTTTATTTTAAAAGTGCACTAAGCAGCTGGCCTCATGATTGACCCGAATATATTGAAGTGAACGTTATAATGTCACTGGGGACTTTACTATGTACATAACACTTCCTAATAAATTCTGTCAGATTACAGTAGTATCCTGCAAGTGACATGGAACTTAGAATTCAACAAACGTTGCCCAGGTCCTCAGTGTCACCACTTCTCTTCTTTTGAGAGAAGATAAGTGTTTCAATACATTTACATTTTGTTGAATAGATATGATTTGATGGATACTAAAATAATTACATGGGAATTTAAATGTGTTTCTTTATGAGGATTAAAATATTATGTAAATACTCCACAGAATTAATTCAAAACCAAAGGCATTTGAATGTGTACTTTTTTCTATCCCACACATTAGAAAGACTTGTCAAATTACGTATGTGTTTATTAATCAGCAGTTGAGTCTTATATTCAACAACTCAAAATGCCTTTGATTGATATGAAAGTTTTATATTTGACAGGTAAATTATAATTTTTTTGATAACTTAATGTTTTTACTTTTCAGATCTAATTATTTAACAGATTTGCAAGATTTCCTAATTATTAACACAGATTTATGCAACTTTCACTTTTAAAATTAATATTGCTCAAAAGAGCTGTGAGGTTCACACATTTATATTTATCACTAATTTCTTTTCACAATATTTGCCAAAAAGGCTAGGTGTTATCATAAATTAACTTCTTTCAACTATTTATTCATTATTCATTATTCATAAGCTGAAAAGCCCAATGATGCAGCATGTTCATTAATTTCAGCTCCTTGCATTGAATTGAAAGAAGGGTTTTGGTCAGATTTAGTTACATATTAGTTTTGATTACATCCTTTTTGTTGCGTCTAGTTTATGAGAAATGATTGTCTTAAAGGTATTAGGATCCACCAAACACAGTTAATAAATATACATCAAAGTTTAAAGTAGGAAGTTCTTTCCCTCAGATTCTTCCCGAGGATAATGTTCACCCAAAGGGTTGTGAATGTATAGAATTCTTTACAACTGTGACATGTTAGTGCTGGATCATTAAGTATATTCAAGGCTGAGATAGACAGGTTTTTAATCAGAAAGTGAATCAAGGGCTATGGGGAAAAGGCCGGAAAGTGGCGTTGAGAGTTATCAGATCAGCTGTGATCTTGTGCAGCAGATTCGACAGACTGAATAGCCTACTTCTGCTCCAAGTTTTATGGTCTTATGACCAGAATAAAATGGAGTATAAGATGCAATGGGGCCCTGTTATGATTCTTAGCACAAGACCTTCAGGCACAGGGAGCTCACTTTGGTTTTTTTGTCAGGCCGAAGACACTCAACACTTAGAATAGTAGTTTACCAATGCACATTTGCTTTGTAAATGACAGCAAAAGGTACACAAGTTTCACTGTGGCCCCAAATGTCCTGTCATGATAACATAGTTGAAATGCGTGAGATGCACCCAAGTTGCAGAGTGCCTATTTCTAATGGACACACAAGCAGAAATTTGTTTAAAAACTTACAAGCGTCAGACATAGTTAATACTCTCCTTACTTTTCTTACCCAGCTGCCCCCTTTTTTTGAGGCCTCCAACAGGCAATTCTTCAACGAGAGCTTTGTACCTCACAACTGAATAAAGGGCACATGCCTCTCCCAGCTAGTTATTTATTATGCACTGAAGAAATATTTAAAGACACTAACCTTACAATATCATATTACTGTTATTGGACTAAATGCCCAAAATATAGTCCTGGATGCGCTACAATATTTCCAGTTAAATATTGAGAAGCATAAATTCACCGTCTTCAGTTTCCACCACAAACTCCACATACTTTCAATCATTTCCACCTACCATCTCTACCACTGTCTCAAGTTGAACTGTTTGCAACCTCATAAAATAAACAAAGAACTGTGGAATTTGGAAATCTGAAACAAAAACAGAAAGTAACTGAAGAAACCCAGCAGGTCTGGCAGCATTTGTAGAGAGAGAATTAGAGTTAATATTTTGAGTCCAGTGACCCCCTGTCAGGACATCTGATGAAGGGTCACTGGATTCAAAACATTAATTCTGCTTCTGTCTCTACAAATGCTGAGTTTCGCCAGCACTTTCTGATTTTGTTTGCAACCTCAATATGTTATCCAACATCCATCCAAGTTTCCAAACATATACTGTTTCCAGCACACCTGCAACACCTCTACCATGAGATTATCCTATCTTTGGCACTAACCTCCTCTATGTCTTTATCATCTCCAGACTTGACTGTTTCAATGCCCCCAGTGTGGATGATCTCCCATCCTCTCCCATCTCTAAAGTGCAATTTATCCAAAATTCCTGCCAACCCCTATTTTGTCCCACATCAGATCACATTCAGCTATCACCACTTTGTTTGCTGACCTACACTGGATTCCCAGAAATGTATCATCTCATTTAAAAAGAGTATTTTTGCAATCAAACCTCTTCATGGACTCATCCTTCTCGATCTCTGGGGTGACTCTAGGCCTGTAACTCAGCATTCTGCCCATCTGGCTTTATTTTTTTATTCATTTATGGGATGAGGGTGTCTCTGGGTAGGACACTGGGCCAGCATTTATTGCCCATTCTAATTGCCCAGAGGGCAGTTAAGAATCAACCACATTGCTGTGGGTGTGGAGTCACATGTAGGCCAGACCAGGGAAGGATGGCAGTTTCCTTCCCTAAAGGACAATAGTGAACCAGATGGGTTTTTCCTGACAATTGGCAATGGATTCATAGCTATTATTAGACTCTAAATTCCAGATATTCATTGAATTCAAATTCTATCATCTGCCATGGCAGGATTTGGACACCGCTCCCCAGAACATTACCTGAGTCTTTGAATTAATAATCTAGCGATAATACCATTTCTTTTTGACCATGAAATCCATTTGCTTGACCTTTGCCAGCTGTGCCTTCAACTGTTTAGGTCACAGCTCTGGAATGCCTACCCTAAACATTCTAACTTCTTAAACAACCTCTCCTCCTTTTGGACCTTCCTTAAGAGTCACCTCTTTGACTTAGTTTTTAGTCAGGTAATCTAACATCAATTATTTGGGCCCAGTATTGATTTTATTTTTTGTCAGACTACAATCTTATCAAATATTTTGGAACATTTTTTCCTAAATGAAAAATGAAAAACTTGTTCTTCTTGAGGTCAGTTCATTTTGATGCAGATGTTCACAGTGTTCAAGGAAGTGATAGAATTGCTACGCCCTAATGATCAAGATCCTCGTGAGTTACTAAGACTGCAGTTATACATTAATAAACTGGCAAGAAAGCAAATGCAATGTGCGAATATACATTGCTCACAGCCTATGATATGATTTTACAATGTACATGTGGGTGGACTGGCCACATAGTTTAACTCCAGACAAAAGTCATGTTTTTGCATTGCTATAGATATGTTGCATAACTCTGAAGTCAGGTTCCTGCAAAACCCACATTGTTCAGGTTTGCCACACTGTGATGTATAACTTCAGTTAGGTTTGAATCTAGTTTCGAAAGTACCCAAATCCACTTCACAATAAAATGAATGCTGCGCATTACTCTCTATAAATATTTTTTTTTAAATTGCCAGAACAGAGATTTGCATGTCTAAGGATCCAAGAACACAGCTCAATTTAATCTGTTTGCAGATTACAATCTGGACCCAAGACTAATTTGTGCCTTTCCAGTGGCAAAATGCACTCTACAGGAACCAGTCGCAGGCTGGTTGTAATGCCTGTGATGCATCTGCAAATTGTTTATATGCAAATACTTATTTCATTATGCAATACCATTCAACATAGTTACTCTCAGAGATGCAGGAGACTCAGGGTAGGACGTTCAGCCCAATGTCTCTTCACTGACCATCTGATCATTTTAACTTAGTACCAATCAGCCCCTATCATCCTATACATTGTCTGTATTTAAACAATCATCTTGAAAGCCTCTTGAAAGCCTCAGTTAAACCTGATTCCGTTATAATTCCAGTGCAAAATATTTGGTGTGTGAAAATGTTTAAAGTTTGTGTTTGATTTTTTAAGTTTGATTCATTGTTGCCACATGTACCAAGATATAGTGAAAAGTGTTGTTTTGCATGTGATACAGGCAGATCGTACCATATAAATTGCATCAGAGTAGCAGAACAGATCGCAGAATACAGTGCTACCACAGCAGAGAAGGTGCAGATAGAGAGGTTAGAATTAACATTTGAGCAGTCTGTTCAAAAGTCTGATAACAGCAGCCAAGAAGCTGTTCTTGTATCAGTTCGTACATGCATTCAAATTTAATATCTTCTGCCTGATGGAAGAGGGTGGAAGACAGCATAACCAGGGTTGTAGGAGCCTTTGATTATGTTGGTTGCTTTTCTAAGGCAGCAAGAAGAATAGTTGGAGTCAATGGATGGAAGGCTGGTTTACCTGATGGACTGGGTTGCTTTCATGACTCTCCGTAGTTTCTTGCAGTCTTTGAAAGAGCAGTTGCCATATCAAGCTGCAATGTATCCAGATAGAATGCTTTTTATGGTGCATCTATAAAATTTGGTAAGAGTCCTTATGGACATGCCACATTTCCTTAGCCTCCTGAGAAAATAGAGACGTTGTTGTGCTTTCTTGTCCACAGTGTCAATGTGGGTGGACTAGGACAGATTTTTGATGATCGTTACTCCCAGGAATCTGATGCTCTTGACCAGCTCCACCTCAGCAGACAGGGATGTGACCTCCATTCCACTTTCTGAAGTCAACGTTCAGGTCAGCATGTTTTGCTGATGTTGATGGAGAGATTGTTGTCTTTACACCATGCTACTTTACACTCAATCTCTTTACTATATTCTATCTCATCATTGCTTGAGGTCTGATCTTAATGGTGGTATCATCAGCAAACTTGTAAATGGAGTTGGTGCAGAATTTGGCTACACAGTCGTGTATGTATAAGGAGTATAGTAAGGGGTTGAGTACGCAGCCTTGTGGGGAACCGGTTTTGAGGATTAAGGTGGATGGGTTGTTGTTTCCTATCCCCACGGTCTGCACTCTATGGATCAGGAAGTCGAGGATCCAGTTACCGAGGTGGGGAGCCGAGACTCAGGTTTCACAGTTTAGAGATGAGTTTGTTTGGAATTATGGTGTTGAAGGTGGAACTGTCGTCAGTAGGTAGGAACTTGACTTAGGTGCACATGTTATCCAGATGTTCCAGGGATGAGTGTCGGGGCAGGGAGGTGGCATCTGTTGTGACCTGTAGCACTGGTAGATGAATTGTAAAAGATCAAGGCTATGTGGTAGGCTTGATATGAGCCATGACTAATGTCTCAGAGCACTTCATTATTACGGAGGTCAGAACCACAAGGCGGTAGTGATTGAAGCATGGTGCATGATGTTTCTTTGGCACAGGGATGATGTGGTCTTCTTGAAGCAGGTGGGGATTTCAGATCACAATAAGGAGAGTTTAAAGATGTCTGAGAATACTCCCACAAGCCAGTCCACATGGGACCTGAGTGCACAGCCAGGGACTTTCTTTGGGCCAGTTGCTTTCCGTGGGTTCACCCTAAAGAAGACCGATCTAACGTCAGCAACCGAGGGTACAGGTACATCCAATGCTGTCGGGATGGGTGACATTGATTCACTGACCTTCCTTTCGTAGTGAGTATAGGATGCATTGAACTCGTTGGGGAGAGAAAAGCTGTTGCCAGCAAATCTGTTCGCTTTGTAGCCCATTACATTGTGTGAGCCTTGCCACAAATGACAGGTGTTCTTGTGGTTGGTCTGGATCTCCAGCTTAGTTTGGTATTGCCTCTTGGCATTTCTGATGTCTATGCAAAGGTCGTACCTGAATTTCCTGTATAGGTTAGGGTTGCCTGACTTTTACGCCTCAGGCCTGGACTTCAGCAGGGAGTATATCTCCCTGTTCATTCACGGTTTCCAGTGGGGAACATTCGGATTAATGTCTTTGGTCCACAGTCTTCTACAGGCTTACTAATGAAATCTGCAACAGTAGCGGTATACCCATTTAGGTTGGTCAATAAGTTCTTGTATATGGATCAGTCCACCTCCTCTAAGTAGTTTTATAGAATTCCTTCCATTGTCTCTGACCGACACTACACTACTTTCTGTACTGGATCCTCACATTTCAATTTCTGCTGGTAAGCTGGGAGGAGGAGCACAATGTTGTGATCTGATTTTCCAAAATGCGGACTGGAGATGGAGCGTTAGGCAACTTTGATGGTTGTGTAGCAATGGTCAAGGATGTCCCTGGTGGGACAGGAGATGTGTTGGTGGTAGTTTGGTAGCATGTTCTTGATGTTAGCCTGGCTGAAGTCACCAGTTGTGATGAACCACACCTCAGGATATTCTATCTCAAGACTGTTTGTAGTGTTTTGCACTTCATTGAGTGCACTTTTCACTTCCACGTGGTCTGGGATGTAAACTGCTGTCAGGATAGTGGAGGTGAACTCACACGGCAGGTAGTAGGGACAGCACTTCACTGTATGATATTCTAGGTCCAGGGAGCAATAATATGCCAGTGTCGCCAAATCTGAGCACCAGGAGGTGTTGATTAGGAGGCAGACCCCACTGCCCCTTGCCTTGCCTGAGGATGTTGAGTGGTCCATTTGGTGAACTGAGAAACCTTCAGGCTGTAAGACACAAACAGGTATAGCAGGAGTGAGCCATGTCTCTGTAAAACAGAGCACACAGCTGTCTCTCAATTCCCTTTGGCAGGTGAGCCTTGCATTAAGTTCATCGATTTTGTTCTCAATGGCTCGGGCATTCACCAGGAGTAAGCTGGGGAGGGAGATCTTGAAACCCTGATGTTTCGGTCTCATCTGAAGTCTAGCATGTCCTCCACATTTCCAGGATAGGTGGCTGCTCCTGGTTGATCCCGGGTGTCGGTGAGGGAAGTCTGCTGCTCCTAGATGGAGTCCTGGGCACGAGTTGTGGCCTTGAACACTCTAGGGAGGGGTTGTCACGCAGCCAGTTTGGTCAAGCTTCCTTGATATTGGATCACCGTGGGGTCAGGTCTTGTTCCCGCCCTGGTCAGGCCTCGCTTCCAGTTTTTCATGAGGTCGGAGAGGCTGGGCCTGTGAGAGGCCAGAAGGTCTCTGATTCCTCTGGGCTTACGGTTCCAAATTCAGCAAGGTATGTGGGCACTAGTCTTGCTCACAATCACCCTAGGGAGTCTGGCAGTGGGTCTGGTCGGGCGTCTTGGATGTCCAGTCACTATGGGGTCAAGTTTTGCTCCTGCACTAGCCGGGCCTCAGTTCCAGGCTTCCACAAGATAGTCGGGTTTGCGGGCAGCCCATAGGCCCTTTATTCCCTTGGGCTTGCGGTTCCAGTATTGGTACTCGTGCCTCCTTAGTCAGAAAATCTTTAAACCTGAAGTAGATTTAAGGGAATATAGATGGTAATTCTGACAGACTTAGAATCAAGGTTTAGAGGAGCTGAATGATTGTAATAAATGTTAGAATAAGATCAGCTGTGGACAGATCACAAGATGGTTTATTCTCAGCTCGCATTTGCTTTTTTTAAACTATGCCCTTTGGTTCGCTATCAGTATTTGACTGTGAACAGTTTCTTCCCGTGCACTCTGTCCAGATCTTGAGATAAGGAGAGCAGCCTCTAGAGTGCAGTACAGATACCCAAAACTGAGGTGCCATACTCGATGTAATATTCAATATACATATTTTATTCATTGTATACATATGTATGTATCCATAGAATACAGGAGCAAAAGTAGATCATTTGGCTTTTTAAGCCTGCCTGATCAATATGATCATGAATGATCATTCAACTTAGCACAGTTTCCATTTTCTCCCATATCCTTTGATCTCTTTAGACCTAAGAACTATATTTACATCTTTATTGAAAGTATTCAATTTTTGGGCCTCAACAGTTTTCTGTGGCTGGTAATTCTACAGGCTTACTACTCCTCCTCTTCACAGCCCTAAAAGGCTTACTCTTTATCTATAGACAGTGACTCCTGGTTCTGGACTCTTTCTGAACATCCCTTCCTGCATCTACCCTGTCTAACCCTGTTAGAATTTTAAAATTTTCTATGAGCTTCACTATTACCTCCCCCCTGCAATTCTTCTAAACTCTAGCGAATATAATCCTCCACTATCCAGTTTCTCCCAGTTTGTCAGTCCTGGCATTCCGGGAATTAGTCTGATAATTGTCTTTGCACTCCCTTGATAAGCAGAAAATCTTTCCTAAGATAACAAAACCAAAACTGCATACAATGCTCCAGATGTGGTCTTGCCAAAGCCCTGTTACAGCAAGGCATCCCTGCTCTTGTACTCAATTCCTCTTGCTATGATGGTCGACATACCATCATGGTGACTTCTTCACCACCTGCTGAACTTACGCACCTTTTTACAACAATTGACATACAAGTTCTTGTTGCACCTCCCTTTACCTCACCTATCGCTATTCATATAATAATCTGCCTTTTGGGTTTTGCCACTAAAATGGATAATCTCACATTTATTCACATTATACTGCATCAGCCATGTATTTGCCCACTTACTTAACTTGTCCAAATGACACTGAAGCCTCTGCATCCTGCCACACAGATCTGTGTCATCTGCAAAATTGGAGATATTAGATGTAGTTTCCACATCTAAGTCTAGCTCGGATCCTAGCACTGATTCCCGGTACCCCACTAGTCACTACCTGCCATTTAAAAAATAACCCATTTATTCGCATTCTTTGCTTCCTGTCTGCTAGCCAGTTCTCAATCCTTTTCAGTACATGACCATGCATTTTAATCCTGCATACTAATCTCTTATGTTGATAATTATCAAAAGCCTTCTGAACGTCCAAGTAAATCACATCACCTGGTTCCCGCTTATTCGTTCCAGTAACTACATTCTCAAAAGTTCCAGTAGATCTGTAAAGCATGACATTTTCTCCACGTTAACTGTCCAATCTTATCACCATCTTCCAAGTACTCTGCTATTACATCTTTTATAATGGACCCTGTATTTTTTCCACTACCAATGTGTGCCAGTCTATAATTCATTCTTTTCTCTCTGCTTCCATTCTTAAATTGTAGGATTACATTAGCTACCCTCCAATCAATTGGAAGTGTTACAGAGTCTATAAACTTTTGGAAGATGAACACTCGTGCATCTGATATTTCTAGGGCTAATTCCTTAAACATTCTGCGATGAAGCTTATCAGACCTTGAGGATATATCTGCCTGTAACCCTACTAGTTTCCCCAGTACCTTTATTAATATTAATATTAATTTATTGCTAATACTAATTCCTTTCCATTCTTCTTTCCAATTAGCTCTGTGCTCTCCCATATTCCTGGGATGTTACTTGTGTCTTCTTTTGTGAAACCAGAACTAAAGTATGTATTTAACTGGTGTGCCATCTCTTTGCTCTCCTGGCTGGCAGACAGGAAACAAAGAGTAGGAATAAATGTGACTTTTTCTGAGCTGGAGGCAGTAATTAGGGATGTAATGCAGGGATCAATGCTTGGACCCAGCTATTCACAATGTATATTAATGATTTAGATGATGAAACTATGTGTCACTCTCCATTCAATCTGAGGTACTAGGCAATTTACCAGTACTTTGTTTAGAAATGTTGGATTTTAATCTTGCAATTCTACCTCTGTCTGAATCTGTGTGAGATGGATCTACATTCCCGAGAATACAGTGTTTTCTCGCAGCGCAGCAAGCATTTCAATTGTATCACAAGCTGCTCGATTGCATTGGCTGAAACAGACTGATAAATTGATAATTATTACTGTTACAGTTTAATACATGTCCTGTTGATAATTTGGAATGTTAAATTTTGCGTGATATATCCCATTGATGGAAGTTGTTTCTTTGTGATTCAGGACAAGGTAATGTAACTAAAAGAAAACGTGAACGCTGGAAACAGCAAATAGTTAACGTATACATTTCTACTGAACTCTGAAAATATATTTGGTGTATCATTCCACTGTAACAGCATGAGTCTGTCAACTATTAATATTTTCACTTACTGGGGAAACACCATCACTCATCACCAGAATCTTAGGTCTATGGGTCTCTGCCAATATCATGACATTAGGTTGCCAATTGGTGTAAGTGTGAACTGCAGTGGGTATATAAAATATCAGCTTTGGACGATTAAAGTAGTGTGAACATTTTCAAACAAATCCATTTCTTGGCTGTTCTGAAACACTGACTTTAATTCAGAGGCTGCCCAGTTCCTTTGCGATTACTTATTGCTTGCAAATGGTACATGGTGGATGAAATATGTTTGTCAACCTGTGATCCTTTAGTCTGTTATTTGTTGCCTCTAGTTGCATGATCAAGTAATTTCATAACAACCTGCAGTCTGTGTAATTTCTAAGATACAATTGAGCTAGAGTGCAGCAGTATAGGAATGAATTTTCCTATTCCCAGTTGAAGTGTTTTGTTGGGTGAGTTTCAAGATGCCCAGAATATTTCTCAGGCCAACTTCTCTCATGCAACCTTTCATACCTCACTGTCTTCAATTATGTAACTGGGCTTTTTGGTGAATTTGTTGCGGAATCAGTTAACCAGAGAAGCGACACTGCCATTGTTGGGATTGTCTGGATGTCACTGATCTGGTGCCATACTTAAAGCCCTGCTGCACACCAGTTCAGATGTTGCAAGCTAGAAACTGGTCCTCACACTCAACCATGACCACTGAGGACATAGCCCAAAGGAAAGGAAAGCCTTCTCCCTGCCCTGCAGGCAGGTACCCGGACGTCATGGCAGCCAGGTGGTGGACAGGAAGCTAGTCCTTTTTCCCAGTCAACTGCTACAGGGGTTACACCAGCAGACACAGCCAGCCTGGACACAGACTTCAGATTGGGTGGGTGCTGTGTGCCAGGTGAAAAAGAGTGCTCAGGAATGCAGGAAAAAGGCCAAAGATATTCTGTACTCTGCAAAGGTAAGTGCCACCATTTTACATCATAGTATCAGAAGAGACCCTTCAGCTGATCAGTCTTCACCAATAAAAGCTACTCCAAATCTGTATTAGGCCTACCTTCTAGCACTTGTCCCATATCTATGACATTTTGAGTGCTTATCCAAGTTGCTTTTTAAGGGTTGTGAGGTTTTCTGCCTCAATTACCCTTCCAGGCAGTGCATTCAGATTCTCACCACCATTGGGTTGAAAATCTTTTCCTCAAATCTCCACCGGACTGCTTGCCTTTCACTTGAAAATTATGTTCCCCTTGTTATTGACCCTTCAATTCAGGGGAATAGTTGCTTGTTATCTATATTGTCTGTGCATCTCATAATCTTATACACCCCAATCAGGTCTGCTCTCAGCCTTCTGTGCTCTAAAGAAAACAACCTCAGCCTATCCAGCCTCTCATCATAGCTATGATACGCTATCCTGGTAACATCCTGGTAAATCGCCTCTGTACCTCCTCTGGCGAAATCACATCCTTCCTGCAGTGACCAGAACTGCACACAGAACTCCAGCTGTGGCCTAAACAAAGTTATGTACTGCTCCAACACAACCTCCCTGCTCTTATAATCTATTCCATGACTGATAAAGGCAAGCATCCTGTATACCTTCTTAACTACCCTATTAACCTATCCTTCCACCGTCAGAGATCTGCGGATAAGCACTCAAGATTCCTCTGTACCTCCAAGGTTCCTAGTGTCCTGCCATGCATTGCGTATTCCCTTGTCTTGATACTTCTTCCAAATTGGATCACCTAGCACTTTTCAGTTAAATTCAATCTGCCACGAAATCTGTCTATATCGTCCTATAATCTAAGACTTTCTTTCTCACTGTCACTTTTTGTTCTGGATTCCATTTTGGTGGCTATAAATAAAAACTCATGTTTGGAATTGTTTTATTGCACTAGCTTGTGATGTTCCCCAAATAAACAATGATCTTTAAGAAGACAGCTCACCTCCACCTTCTTAAGGGCAACTAAGAGTGTTCAATAAATGCTGGCCAGCCAGTGATGCCCATACCCCATAAGTGAATAATAATAAAAAGATAAGACGAAGGTCTACAGTGGCCACTGGGCCAAATTAGTAGTGAGTTAGTAAGCTAACCACCATAAGACACCTCCTGTGTAAATGCATGAGATGAATGAAGGTCTATGTGTAAAAAGCAACCTGGCAGAAGCACGGAAGCAATGGGTGTCTCTAAGTTGTAAAGTGTTGAAGAGCTGAAATGGTGTGAGATTTTATCTGACAGCCGGCATATTGATGTGATGAAGCTGGTGAACAAAGTGTCGAGGAGGATGGTGGCCATGGCACATGCAGGGAAACTGTAGTGAAGAACCAGTTGCATGATGGTCAGGACAAGCAGCCACCACATATTCGCTCATACATTGGGAGTTTTTGCAGTCTGGTTTCTTTGAGGTGAAGAGGAGAATTAGAAATGCAGAATAAATAAGGTACATTAAGCCATAATAAGATGCAAATGCATGAAATAAGGTAGTTGCTGCTCAACACTAAGATTCTAAAGTCACTGTTTAAATCTTGAGGGGAAAATCAGGAAAGTTTTTCTTGGCTTTCCTACTATCTCTTAGACAATCTGATTATTTTATTCTCGATGTATTTTCCCATCTTTCTTGCCATTACTCACACCATTACAGGGGTGAGGAAATTCCACCTATAGACTGCAAGCTTCATCAGGCTATTGGTTTACCAGACAGACACATGACTCTAATCTTGGAAACTTGTGTTTTCTATTTCATTCATTTTAATGTTCTGCCTGTAGCAGATGCCAAAGTTGCAATTATATTGAATTATCAATTGTATGTCTGACACCAGACTCCTGAAGAAACTGTTCCCAATAGGACAGGGGAATGCTTTAGAGATTTCCTTAAAACATCGCCGAAGAGATCAATCATCAAACCTCACCCAATGATGGGATTCACTGGCTTGTGACCATTGAAGATGAGGCTTCTTTAGGATGGCACGGAATCATACTGTCTATTGTTGGGAACATGCAAAGGCAAAGTTGAGGCATCAGGGAGCTTGAACAAAACTCTTAAGTAACTCAACTACCCAAGCCTTCAAGCCCTACCTGATCTGCCTGTTTTAGTGTCTGTAGTTCATGCATTGGACTTATCAACCATCTTAGGTTTCATCAAACTAAAGTGGGAACGAATTATCCCCAATCCTGAGGGACTGCTTAAGAAGAAGAAATTGTAAACCAAAACACGAATCAGATTGAGAGAAAGTGCATTTTCATTCTCTGTCCTAGTAACCGGAAACCATTTGTTAAACAAATTGTCAATTAGCATTTCTAGATGCTTAGGTTTAAAGAGGATTCTACCAATGTATAGCACATTCAGGCTGTCTGGAATGTGGGTGTCGTTTTGTGCCATATGTAAATGGATAAGTAAAACGCAGTCTGAAAGGAAACCTTTATTTAGCTGGGTTATTATTAGCAAACCCATGTACAGGAGACCTGAATGAATCACTGACCCAAGAGTGGTCTTTGTGGGACATTTGTTTAGTGCCTCAATCATTAAGTAACAGTAGGGACTCTGTCTCTTCAACAGATACCTCAAAATCTGTTTTCTTCTTGTTTGAACTATTTTGGTCTCTTTTCACAAAAAAATACTTCAGAGCAACATATTTTCAAAGAGTTAGTGGTTAGTCTATTGCTTGTTCAGGTGGATTCCAGTGTTAGTCATCAAGTCTATTACATATCAATGGTGGTGTGATGACATTTTGACTGCCAAATAAAGATTTTGTGGAATGTTTATTCATTTTGGTAAAAGTTGACTCACTTTGTATTTGAAGATACTTAAACCAAATGCTGGATCACATATAAAAGAGACAGCGCTCCAAGATCCTAGCAAGAAAGTAAATATTGCTCCACTTTGAGTAACAGGTAGTATTCATCACATTCTGGTCAAATTTGCAAGTTTGCCAAATGATGAATTGACTTGAACTAACCGTCAGTGTAAACAGCTTAAATGGAGAAACTCCCCTTTCTATCCTTACATAATATTTAATCCTTAGCTTGCTAATAGATTCCAATCAAAAGATTCTAATCTCTTGAGGCCAATTGATTTCTTCACTTTGATTTGGACTCACTCTGTTTTAAGGAACTTCAGTGATAAATAATATGAAGGTGAGAATAATGTATATTACTCATTAAAAGAAATAATGTATATTACTCATGTTCAAGTGCCTTAATAAATCAGTTTGGTGAATATTTCATCAAATTTTCTGCATAGCAAAATCACTAGTTACATCTGTTGTGAATTTGTGAACTCCGTTGAACTGGCTTGACTCTTGATACTATTTAAACCGGCTGTAGGGAATGGTTGTTATTTGCCAAGAGCTGGAGGGAGAATTTTCATGTTGTTGGCTACTTAAGTTTGAAGAGTTGAGAACAGTACTTAACCGATTTTGAATATTAAGTAACTCCTTTTAAATATTAAGTAGAATGTTGAGCATTAAATGAAATCTCATTATAGTCTGCATTATTTAGAAGGGGTTTATGCTTGTCTTCTGCCAGGTTCGTTGGAATTTATCAGGGCTAGATGACAATCAATTGAATGGTATGGAGGTTGATTGGGTAGGCTTCAGTACTGGGCAGTGAGGGTGTTGGGGGCCTGGGGGAATTGATGGTCAAAGGCCTTATGATGACGTGGTATCAGAGGCCTGTTTGGCAGAGAGGGGTGGGTTTACAGGGTTAAAGGAGAGAGGGTTGTAAGCCTTTTGGGCGATGTGGTATTTGGAAGTTGAAATCCCAGGGTGATGGTTTAATGTGAAATTAGAACCTAAATGCTGGGAATGGAGACTGTTGAGGGCCCTGATCACAAAGGCTCTTTAGGTGGGAACCTGGATCCAGGACGCAGGTGTAACAGCCCATTCCTCCATTAAGCTTGTGCGTTATGATGTGGGCTCTAACCCAGTGAAGCAATGCCATCATTTGAAAATTCTTAATCTGTTTTCAATCTGTTGAACTTTTCCCCTCCCTGTGGCTGTAATGTCCTCTAGCACAGCACTATGAGAAATCTGTGCTCTCTAGTTCTCGATTCTTGAAGATTCTTGGTTTTGATTGCTTGACTTTTGGTGGCTGTGTCTTCAAGTGCCTCGATCATAAACCTTTCCAGCTTTCTATCTCACTTTTCACCTTAAAGACATTCCTTAAAGCTTTCCTCTTTGACCAAGCTTTTGGTCACTTAATCAAATATCTCCTTATGTGGCTCAGTGTCTTATTTCATTCTTTGATTATTAGTGCTCCTGTGAAGCATCACAGGGTAAAGCTTCTAAAGTGGTTGCTGTCTTGGAATTTAGCAAACCCCTAGCTTAAAGCAAACCAACGTCCTTTTTTTCTGAGGTTTGGATTCCCTCTGTAATCATGTATTAATGTGGATGTCAATTGGAAAGTCTGAATGATGAGCACACTTACAGCTGAAGAACTCACCATGTTCATGATAAAACATACAACATGACGGACCACCCGTATGTTTCTGGACTGAAACGTTTCTGATTTCTGAAGATCCTCTTGTTATGCACAGCTGGTCTGGTAGTCACATGTGATCAATTGCACCCAAGACATTTGGAAAGTCTGCAATTTGGAAATAAACAAGTCATGCTTAACTTCATGTTGCTACTGTGTGGTCCTCAGAAAGCAGATAAAGTGAACTATTCTCTTAACCAGTGGCATTCAGTGGGACTACATTACTGTGAAAAACTTCTAAACCTGAATGTTGCCTTCTCCTCATTCTACAGCTATTTAAAAAATGGTAGGTGGGATGCAATTCTAGGACCACAGCTTTCTTTCCACCAATTATGAGCACTCCTAAATTTTGCTAGGTTGGGAAAAGGGAACCCACGCCTTGCGTTCTATCTTAGCTGGCTCTGCTTTGGACTAGGCATCTCTAAAGCCCCCACAATTTCAAGGTGTTCTCATAGGGCCATGGTTCACATATAGCTCCTCAAAGGGATCATGAACTTTACAGTGGATGGGGATCCTTTTGAAAGATAACTGCAAAAGTTCTTATCCGTGATTCTATACCAAATTATGGCCCCAACCCAGCAGTATGACCCCATATTCCCACCGAGCCAAACTATGTAAGAATATTAGAAGCTACGAAATAGGAGCAGGAGTAGGTCATCTAGCCCATTGAGCTTTCTTCACCTTTCACCAAGATCATGGCTGATCTTTTTGAGGGCTCAGCTCCACTTACCCAGCCACTCAACACAACCGTTAATTGCTTTACTGTTCAAAAATCTATCTTTGCCCTAAAACATTCAACGAGGAAGCCTCAACTGCTTCACTGGGTAGGAAATTCCACACGTTCACAATCCTTTGGGTGAAGAAGTTCCTCCTCAACTCAGTCCTAAATCTGCTGCCCCTTATTTTGAGACTATGTCCCCTAGTTCTAGTTTTACCCTCCAATGGAAACAACCTTCTGTCTTACCTATTCCCTTCACCATTTTATGTGTTTCTATAAGAACCCTTCTCATTCTTCTAAATTCCAATGAGTATAGCCCTCATTTACTCAATTCCTCCTCATAGGCCAACCCTCTCAATTCCAGAGTTATCCTAATGAATCTCCTCTGCACCTCCCCCAGTTCCATTATATCCTTTCTCAAGTAAGGAGACCCAAACTGTACGTAGTACTACAGGAGTGGCCTCTCTAGCACTCTCTACTGCTGCAACATAACCTCTGTTTTTAAACTCCATCCATCTAGCAATGAAGGACAATATTCCATTTGTCGTCTTAATTACCTACTGCAGCTGCAAACCAACTTTTTGTGATTCATGCGCCAGGACACCCATGTCCCTCTGCATAGCAGCGTGCTGCAAGTTTTCACTATCTAAATAGTAGTGTGTTTTGCTGTCATTCTTACTAAAATGAATGACCTCGTATTTACCAACAATGTACTCAATCTGCCAGTCCCTTACCCATTCACTTTTTATACCTCTGCAGACTTACTCTATCACTCATTTTAGTGTCATCTGTGAACTTTGACACACTTAGTCGCCAACTCTAAACGATCAATGTAAATTGTAAACAATTGTGGTCCCAACACTTACTCCTGAGGCATACCACTAGTTACTGATCGTCAACCAGAAAAGACCCATTTATCCCCAGTCTTTGCTTTTTATTAGTTAATCAATCTTCTATCCATGCTAATACCTTACCCATAATGCTGTGCGCCTTTATGTTATGCAGCAGCCTCTTGTTGAATGCCTTCTGGAAACCCAGATACACCACATCTGCCAGTTCCCCATTGTCCATATGAACTTGTATTGTCCTCAAAGAATTCCAGTGAATTAGTTAAACCTGCCTTTCATGGACCCATGCTGTGTCTGCTAGATGGGATAATTTCTATCCGGATGTCTCGTTATTTACTCCTTGATGATAGATCCAAGCATTTTCCCCACTACCGAAGTTAAGCTATATCTCTCCCCCACAATAGTTCTTCATACACTCCAAACCAACTCCGAGCACTTCCATCCATTTGTCTAGTGTAGACCATACAAAACTAATGATTCCTTTTATATCAATGTAATGTGGGGAAAAGTTAAAGAAATGGCTGCTCATATCTTTCAAAAAATTGCTATTACTCCAATCCTATGAAACTGACAACCAACCTGACCTTTAAGGTTCCAATTATAGAAACCATAAGTACTTGACACCTCATTTTCATGTGTAAATGTTATTGTGCTATCGCCAAAAAAAAGGCTATCAATCAAGTAATGGTTAAATGTATAAACATCCATTCAACATCTGCAGTACCTTTTATCTCTCATTCAACAAACTAATCTAAGTGGTCTTTCAACCAAGCTTCATTGTTGAATTTTAGGGTGTAGCGATTAGGCTACTTAAGGCATGGCCACCAAAGGAAGAAAATGAAAATTGGGAATGTACACGAGTCCAAATTAGAGGAACATAATTATTTTAAATAATTGTGCGACTGGAGGAAATTACAGCTATCATGAGAGACATGTCTATGGAGAGGGTTGGAAAACAACGTTGACAATTTTAAAATCAACAATTTACTTGACCAGACGTTAATGTAGATCAACAAGCACTGGATTAAATGGGTAAAGGACATACCGTTAGTTAAGATTGGTGCAGCAGAATTTTAAATAATCTCAATATTATGGAGATTAAACTGTAGGAGACCAGGCATGGGTGAGTTGGAATAGTTGATCCTACAGTTAATGAAGGATTGAATGAGACTTCAGAAGCAGAGGTGCTGAGACAGCAGCTAACCTGAGTGATGCTACATAGGTGAAATAAGCAGTCTTAGAGATGGGACAAAAATGAATTTAGAGATTCATCTTGGGGCATTGACCCAGGCTCTGGAAATGTTATTGCCAAACTCAGTGCTGTTTATTCTCCAACATTTTCCTTATTTGCATCAGGGAGCTAGTGACAAAATTGGGAGTGTTGGCTCATAGACTATTAAGCAATAGCCTGACATAGTCAGGTACAGGGGATTAAACCATACCTTAGATGACACCCGAGATACTAACATCACCAATCCTGTCCCACTGGCAGGACAGACTCCAGAAGTGGTGGGATAGTGTTATACAACTAAGAGGGAATTACCTTGGGTGTCCTGAGCATTGACTTCAGACCCCATGAGGCCTCCTGGCATATGAAAAAACGTTGGCAAGTAAACCTCTTGCTGCCTACCATATAACACTACCAGCTCCCCTCACCCACCTAGCTGATATCGAACACCACATGGTAGAAGCATCGAGGGTGACTATATAAAGCATGTTCACCATCTACAAGGCACCAGTCAGGAGTGTGACAGAATAATCACCACTAGCCTGGAAACTGCAACTCCAACAATACTCAAGAAGTTTGACACTACCCGTAAGCAGCTCGCTTGATTGTCATCACATCCACAAAACCAACTCCCAGTAGCAGCGGTGTGTACCATCTACAAAGTGGCTTTACCAAGGCCTCTTAGACAGCACCTCACCATGACCACTATTATCGGAGTGACCAGGCTACCAGATATGTAATAACACCACCAGCTGAACATTCTTCTCCAAGACACTTACCGTCATGACTTAGAAATGTATCATTGTTTCTCACTGTCACTGTGTCAAAATCTTGGAACTTCCTCCCCAATAGTGTTGTGGGCATACTTACAAAATACTGCAGCAGTTTAAGAAGGCAGCTCACGACCACCTTCTCAAGGGCAATTAGTCTTGAACAATAAATGCTGGCTCAACCAGTCGAGGACACATCCCCTGGATGAATAAGTAAAAGAAATTCATTAAATAAACTGTGGACAAAAATAAAAATTCTTCTCCCATGACTGTTCTCCTACATTGCCAACTCTCTCATTATGATTTGCATTCCAAAAAAAGTCACTTATGCATCTACCCATTCCAAAATCTGTCCTGGGAATCAATGATGAAATCTTCATAAGTCAATCAATTTTTATTGTCCATACATTTTCCAAATGATTGAAATTATGTGAAATGCTGCCATTTCTTACTCAAATGCTGACCATTTTTATTCAAGTAATATATAATTGACAGGTGAGTGACTGGGGAGTTTTCAAGGATGAAGAACGACCCTCAGGAATTTGGTTGCAGTCACTATTCTATTGCATTCTTAAGAGGGATGAGCCACAAGTCTAAAGCCCCTCAAGAGCTGCCTCTGAATGGGATTCAAAGTATGTAGGCTCATTACTATTCTTATGAAAAACAGTGACATATCTAATCATCTTTCAGCCTATTGGGCTGGGCATTGCCACCGAGGTCGTCTTGCTTTGTGTTCAAGTCCAGTCTGAACTTGGAAGTTCTGGTCCTATACTGTGCTACAACTGATTCTCAGGACATATATTGCGGCATATCACTTACCAGCCTGGATGCGACCTATATTTTCAACACCTCCTTCAGATGATTTGTTGTTGCAGACACATCTTGGATTGTTACACCTCCAAGTATCCTACAAGACATGACAATCATCCTGCATTGTATTGCTGATATGTATAATGGACTACTTAAAGAAAAAACATTCAAATTCAGGGTCAGCATATATAAAAAAGCAAAGAATGACTAAAATAGTTTTTAAAAAAGGGGAAGGTTTTAAGCACAAAAATATAGAAACATTGAAAATAAGAGCCGTTGTAGGTCATTCAGCACACTGAACCTGCTTGTCATTTGTGGCTGATCCATTATCGTGACACCAAACTTGCTCCCTCTCAGTGTTTTGACAACTTTAGCCTCTAGAAATATATCCTTTTATTATCTTAAACATTCTCGTTGTCTTGGCCTCCACAGACTTTTCTCATAGGAATTCCACAGGCTCATTACTGTGAATGAAGAAATTACTCCTCATCTCAGTTTTCAAGAGCCTACCCCATTTCCTGAGATGATGTGCCCTTATTCTGGACCACCTGGCCAGGGGAAATAGTATCCCTGTATCCAATCTGCATAGGGATTCGGGTTTGTAATCCGCAATTTGCTGATTTTAGGTGGTTCGAGTCAGCCCCAGTATCCGGTTTCTAGGCACTGGACTTATTTAGCGAATGTGAAATGAAGAAAACAGTAGACTGGTATTTCAGGGCAACAGAATCTCTGCATTTATTTACAATGCAAAAGTAAAGTATAATGCAAGAAATAGAGGTAAATGCAATAAACAGGGAAGCTAACACTACCAATTATACAGATGACAGTAATAAAACACACTATCAAATTAAACACTGATTAAACACTCTTAGAACCTAAACAGCAGTTGTATGTCAAGCAAGATGGTGGCAGAGTAGAATGCTCCTGCCAGAGTTCCTGTGTTCCACATGTTCTTTACCTTTTTTTACCCCTGTTGTTCCTCTTTTTTTTCTTCTTCTTCTGTCCCCATAGCACCAGAGGCAAATCCTGGAGCAGTTGCAGGCGATGGTAGCAAGTCCCCAGAGCAGCGAGCCCTGGAACAGTGGGTGGGCAGCGAACCTGGAACAGCTGAGCAGTGAGCTTTGGTACCCGTGCGTGGGCAGTGAGCTCTAGAGCAACATGGGGAAGCAGACCTGGAGCAGTACACAGGCAGCGAGTCCTGGGTGGAGACCGGCGTAGGGGAGACAGCCCTGGAATTTGCCATGGAGCAGCTGAGTGCCAGTACGGAGCAGACTGGGGCTTGGAGTAGAGCGGGCACAGCTGTTGGACTGGGGTCTGGCGCAGGTGGTTAGACCACATGTGGAAGCCCTGCTCCGAGCTGCTACAATTTAATGCCTATTTGAAATTTCCTACCCTACTGCAATGCCAACCCTTTAATGATGTCCGATGTTTAACGTATTTTTCAATTCTGTAAAGCAACGCGGTTACTTTTATTCCACTGCTGTATCCAAGAACTGGACCTAGGTACTTGTATCCAATATGTCGCCATAAGAAGGCACACATTGTAAAAGCTTTTCACTGCACTCCTACAATGGAGGGACAATAAAAGGATATTCTATTTGATATTCTATTCTAATCACAGGAATTTTAATCAGGCTTCCTACCCTTAGGGTCCCAATGCATTGTCACTGCCCGCCGTCCCCTCCTTGCTGGCTAGGTCGGAAACTTTGGGGTCTCGGGATTTTCTGCTCACCATGGTTTTAGAGTGCTTCTGGTTGCTGAGGTTCTTGCAGTTGGTTCTCTTGGTTCGGAACTGGCCTGTGTCTGGAAGCTTTTGTTTGAACAGCGCTTGGTTGACTTCTCCACTCTTGGAAGTCTTTTGCTCAGATGATGCCCTTGCTTTGGCTTCGCGATTCGGCTTCACTGTCCAGCCACTGTGGTTCTTGGTTCCAAAGCTGCTTGTTGGGGCTGGGTAACCGGCGGGGAAGATTTTTCTGCAGAAGCTTGCTGTTGAAAAAAGGCTGTCTCACTCCTCAGGTCAGATCAGGGCTGACAGTTACACAGACTGTGTGCCCCATTATCTCTTCTCAAATCTGTGTTGCCATTCAGTTTCTGGTTTCCATTTGAGGTCAGTTGGCTTCCTGATAGTTAAGAGCATGTGTGAAAATATTTTGATTGAAGTTGAATGTCCGGTATCTCTGTGAAGGCACCATGCTGTTTCTTTGGTGGGTAACCCAAGATGTAAAAGTTAGTTTCAGTCTAGAATTGTATCAGAGATAAAAGGTACTGCAGATGCTGGAGAATCCGAGATAACAAGCATGGGGCTGGATGAACACAGCAGGTCAAGCAGCATCATAGGAGCAGGAAAACTTGACGTTTTGGGCCTAAACCCTTCTTCAGAAATGGGGGAGGGGAAGAGGGTTCTGAAATAAATAGGGAGAGAGGGGGAGGTGGATAGAGGATGGATAGAGGAGAGGATAGGTGGAGAGGAGGCAGACAAGTTGAAGAGGCGGGGATGGAGCCAGTAAAGGTGAGTGTAGGTAGGGGGGT
>JAHRHZ010000049.1:4264074-4283551 GCA_024137785.1 Ginglymostoma cirratum | reverse complement strand
TGAGGGAGGAGGTGTGGGGACAGGTGTAGCACTTCTTGCGGTTACAAGGAAAAGTGCCGGGTGTGGTGGGGCTGGAGGGGAGTGTGGAGCGGACAAGGGAGTCGCGGAGGGAGTGGTCCCTCCGGAAGGCAGATAAGGGTGGGGAGGGAAAAATGTCTTTGGTGGTGGGGTCTGATTGCAGATGGCGGAAGTGTCGGAGGATGATGCGTTGGATCCGGAGGTTGGTGGGGTGGTATGTCAGGACGAGGGGGATTCTTTTTTGGTTATTGTTGCGGGGACGGGGCGTGAGGGATGTGTTCCGGGAAATGCGGAAGACACGGTCGAGGGCGTTCTCGACCACTGTGGGGGGGATGTTGCTCCACACTCCCCTCCAGCCCCACCACACCCGGTACTTTTCCTCGTAACCGCAGGAAGTGCTACACCTGTCCCCACACCTCCTCCCTCACCCCAATCCCAGGCCCCAAGACGACTTTCCACATCAGGCAGAGATTCACCTGCACATCTGCCAATGTGGTATACTGCATCCGCTGTACCCGTTGTGGCTTCCTCTACATCGGGGAAACCAAGCGGAGGCTTGGGGACCGCTTTGCAGAACACCTGCGCTCAGTTCGCAACAAACAACTGCACCTCCCAGTCGCGAACCATTTCAACTCCCCCTCCCATTCCTCAGATGACATGTCCATCCTTGGGCTCCTGCAATTCATATTCAGCCTGGGAACCCTGCAGCCCAATGGCATCAATGTGGATTTCACAAGCTTCAAAATCTCCCCTCCCCCAACCGCATCCCAAAACTAGCCCAGCTCATCTCCACCTCCCTGACCAGTTTTTCCTCTCACCCCAAGCCACACCCCCATCTCCTATCTCTTAACTTCATCCCGCCCCCCTGACCTGTCCGTCCTCCCTGGACTGACCTATCTCCTCCCTACCCCCCTACCTACACTCACCTTTACTGGCTCCATCCCCGCCTCTTCGACTTGTCTGCCTCCTCTCCACCTATCCTCTCCTCTATCCATCCTCTATCCGCCTACCCCTCTCTCCCTATTTATTTCAGAACCCTCTTCCCCTCCCCCATTTCTGATGAAGGGTTTAGGCCCGAAATGTCAAGTTTTCCTGCTCCTATGATGCTGCTTGACCTGCTGTGTTCATCCAGCCCCATGCTTGTTATCTCTTACTTCAGTCTAGAATTGGTTGATTGTTGTCTTCGAGTGGAGATATAAATTGGACTTCCAGACTGAGCAATATTCCCAGACTGAAATCCTTCTAGCTCTGTGCATGCTTGTTGCGGCCTGAGCTCAGGATTTTATGCAGTGTTCTGGATGTTATAAAAGTCCAAAGTATTTTAGATGATCAAGATTTTTGTTCAACCTTACATCTATGCAGCCCTGCCACAATGGTCTATATTTCAATGAGGGTATGAGAAAAAGAACTAGAAATATATTATAAAACGGATTGCGGCAAATTGCATAGCTATACTAAAAGGAAACAAAACATGTTTACAATATGAACACTGCTCCTTGAGAAACTGAGTCTGAGGAATTAATAACGGAAAACAAGACTATGGTAGATGAATTGAATAGGTTTTTGCATGTTCCAAAACAAGATATAAATAACATCACAGACATAACTGTACATCAGGAAATGGAAGGGAGGATAATATAGTTGTTGCAATAGTTTTAATTTTCCCAGTTTCTCACGATTCATGTAAGCTTCCATCAGTAAGGAAAATAGTGAGTGTAAATCCTTTATTCAAAAGATTAGCGACACAGAAAGCTGGAAACTGCAGTTAACTTTACATCTGACAGAAGGTAAATGTTAAAAGGTATTATTAAAACATGATGCTTAGAAGAATCAGGCATAGTCAACACTGTATTTACAAAAGAGAAGCATGTTATCCAGAGTATGTCATCGTCAAACCGTCATAAAGTTATCCAGCATGGAAACAGGCCCTTCAGTCCAACTCATCTGTACTAACACGATATCCTGAACTGACCTTGTCCTGTTTGCCAGCACTTGGCCCATATCCCTCTAATCCCTTCCTTTTCATGTACCCATCCAGGTACCTTTTAAATGTTGTAATTGTACCTGCCTCCACCACCTCCTTTGGTAGCTCATTCCATACATACACCACCTTCTGTGTGAATAAATTGCCCCTCAGGTCTCTTTTAAATTTTTCCCCTCTCACCTGAAACCTATGTTCTCTAGTTTAGGACTCCCCCACCCTGGGATTTTCACCCTGTCCGTGCCCGTCATGATTTTATAAACTTCTACAAGATCACCCCTCAGTCTCTGACAGTCCAGGGAAAAATGGCCCAGCCTATTGAACCTCTCCTTATAACTCAAATCCTCTAATCCTGGCAACATCCTTGTAAATCTTTTCTGAACTCTTTCACATTTAATAACATCTTTCCTATAGTGGGGAGAACAGGAGGAAACTGAGTCACTGGTAGGGTTCAGAATAAACGAAGAAGTCTTGGTAGACTGTTAGCACTTAAAGTTGACAAAGTACTGGGACTGGATGAGATACACCCAAGGATGGTGAATGAAGTGAGGGTAGAATATGTGAGTGTGCAGGACATAATCTGTCAGTCTTTTATGGACTTGGGGGAGGTGCCAGAAGACAGGAAAATTATAGCCTTGTTCAAGAAAGATTGTAGGGTTTATCCCAGAGATAGTAGGAACTGCAGATGCTGGAGAATCTGAGGTAACAAGGTGTAGAGCTGGATGAACACAGCAGGCCAAGCAGCATCAGAGGAGCAGGAAGTCTGCCATTTCGGGCCTAGGCCCTTCTAGTTTAATTTCAGTGGTAGGGAAGTTTCTAGAAACAATTATCTGTGACAGAATTAGTGGTCACGTGGATTTCTAAAAAGGAATATAACACAGTGTGGAGCTGCAGGTACACAGCAGGCCAGGCAGCATCAGAGGAGCAGGAAAGTTGAAGTTTTGGGTCGGGACACGTCTTCAGTAATTGTACCCACCTCCACCACCTCCTTTGGTAGCTCATTCCATACACACACCTTCTGCATGAATAAGTTGCCCCTGAGGTGTCTTTTAAATCTTTTCCTCTCACCTTAAACCTATGCTCTCTACTTATGGAATCCCACACCCTGAGAGTTTTCTGAATTTTTCAGAAGAATTGTCCCGACCTGAAACATCAACTTTCCTGCTCCTCTGATGCTGCTTGGCCTGCTGTGCTCTTCCAGCTCCACACTGTATTATCTCTGACTCCAGCATCTGCAGTTCTTGCTATCTCTTTCTAAAAAGGAAATTGTGTTTAACTAACTTGCTGAAGTTTTTGAAGAGATAACAAAAAAGCTCAACGAGGGGTAACATTATTGATGTGGTCTACAGAGATTTTCCATAAGGTTTTTGATACAATGCCACACAGCTGCAGTGGGAATAAAGTTCAAGGCTGTGGTTTAAAAGGGACAGTAGCAATGTGGATCCAAGATTGACTGAAAGATAGGAAACAGAGAGTAATGGTCAGGCTGGATGTAGTTTGTGCTGCAAATCTTCAGAGATTAGTATTGGGACCCTTGCTTTTCTTGAAGCATAATACGAACCTATGTCTTGGTGACTAGGAAAAAGTTTCAAAATTTAAAGGAGACGCTGAACTGGTTGAATTGCAAACTGTGAGTTGGACAGCGTGGAATTCCAGAAGGCATTGACAAGTTGATGAAGTGGACAGAAAATTGGCAGATGAAATTCAATGCATAGAAATGTGAGGTGATTATCTTTAAGGAAGAACATTGAAAGACAATACAAAATAGTGGGTACAGTTCTAAAAGGGATGTAGTGGCAGAGGGACCTGGGTGTACATGTAAACAAATCATGGAAGTGGCAGGACAAGTGAGGACAGCAATTAGTAAAACATACAGTGTCCTTGAGTTTATTATTACTAGGGACACAGAGTACAAAAGCAGACCAGTGATGCTGAAGTTGAGAAAGACACTTGTCAGTTGGTGAATTGTGGGTGGTATATTATTGGAAAGATGTGAACGCATTGGAAATAGTGCAGAGTGTTTCCAGGTGTGCTTGCAGGAATGATAAACTTCGGTTACGAGGACAGATTGAAGAGAGAAGAAGACTGAAAGGAGATTCAGTAGAGATTTTGAAAGTCATGAGTGGGCTGGATACAGTAAGTCGGAAGAAACTATTCTCACTTGTAAAAGAAATCAGAGGGTAAAGAAATGTGTCAAAGAAACAAGGGTGATGTGTGAAAAGAATTTTATTTTATGCAGTAATATGGAATGTACGGCCTGGAAGCATGGTGGAAGCAGGTTCAATTGAAGCATTCAAGAGGGCATTGGATGATCATTTGGAGAAAAATAGTGAGCGAGGTTACAGGGAAAAATAAACAGGAGATTGTCACTGAGTAGTGATGCTTGTTTGAAGAGCTAGTGCAGGCACAATAGGCTGAAAGACCTCTTAACGTAGTTATAGAATCGTAGAGTCATACCCCACGGGAACAGACATTTTGGTCCAACCAGTCCATGCGGAACATAATCCCAAACTAAACTAGTCCCACCTGCCTGCTCCTGGCCCATATCCCTCCAAACCTTTCCTATTCACACACTTCTCCAAATGTCCTTTAAACGTTGCAATTATGCCCACATACACCACTTCCTAAGGAAGTTCATTCACATGAGAACCACCATCTATGTAAAAACTTTGCCCCTCATGTTTTTTCTAAATCTCTCTCCTCTCACCTTAAAAATTTGTCCCCTTGTCTTGAAATCCTCCATCTTAGGGAAAAGACAACTACCATAAACTCTATCTATATCTCTCATTGTTTAATGAATTTCTATCAGGTCGCCCCTCAACCTTCTAATCTCCCGTGAAAAATGTGCCAGTTATATCCAGCCTTTCTTTATTATCTTCCATACCCAGCAACATCTGGTATATCTCTTCTGAACCCTCCCCAGCTTGATAATATCCTTCCTATAACTGGGCAACCAGAAATGGATACAGTATTCCAGAAGAGGTCTCATCAATGTCCTGTACAATCTCAACATGAATTCCTAAATCCTTTACTCAAAGGATTGAGAAATGAAGGCAATTGTGCCAAATATGTTTTTAATCACCCTGTCTATATGTGACTTCTGCACTGTAACAATTCTGTCAATTTACAATTCTGAAAACATGATTGCATGAAAGGAAAACCATGTTTAACTAACTTTATGGAGTTCTTTGACAAATTCACAATTGCTGTGGATAAATATGAATTGATCGATATACTGGACTTAGGTTTCTAGAAGGCTTTTGATAAGGTGCCATTCGAAAGATTATCACAAAAACTAAAAGCTCATGGTTTGGGGGTAGCATATTAACCCAGGTAACAGATTAGCTAATTTGCAGGAAACAGAGAGTAGTCATAAATGGGATGTTTTCAGGTTGGCAAGAGGTAACAAGTGGGGTTCCACAGTGCTGAGGGCTCAAACTTTTACAATTTTTTTAGAGTTTAGACTGATTATTTATGTAGCCTGGGCCAGAAAGAAAGAGCTCTTCAATGTTGAGGGAGGAAGTAACAGCTATAGCAGCTGCATTGGTTACAACCCTCCAAAGGAGATAGAAATCAACCTAACAGGAACAGAACAGCCACAAAATTAAAGCTTTTTTTTCCACTGAAAGACTGACACTGGACGAAGACCTGTGACAGGTGAAGAAAAGAAGGCTGTATCAGATCCATTTGTTCAAATCAATGAAACAAACATTGTACTAATATTGTGCCGAGAGTGAGTTGATAGTTAGGGAAGCCTGGATTTAGTACTTTCAACACAAAGAGACCAGACAGTTTGCTGAGCTTAACCTCTCCACTGTGCCATTTACTTTGGGTGAGTGATGAGATGTCATCAATTTTAAATTGTCACCAAGAGAGTGACGAGAAACGTTAGGAGAAAGTTGTTTACACAGAGTTGTTGGAGCAACAAATGCTTTACCATGGGGAATAATTAAGACAGAGATCATTGTATTTTTTAAGGGAGTAGCAGATAAACATTGGAAAGAGAGGAAGAAGATAAATTCTGAGTGAAAAGACAATGGGATGTTTTAGATCTTAAAACAAGCATAGGCAAAGTTTTTTTTTACTGTATTGCTTCACTGGACCTCATACTGAGACTCGGCAGAAGACTGACAGAACCTTCAGAGGAATGATGCAATTGACCAAAGCTGTGCTGGGAGATTTAAAGAACTATACCGGATATTTACTTCAATTGTTTCTGTTTGGTAAGCTTCAATGTTTTTTAATATAATCTGGTGAGATGAAGGCACGGTGCTGATTTTAAGTCTTACTCCTCCTTCTTCCTGCCATTTCTTTGTGTACGACAGCTTTGAGAAGGTTGCAGTCATTAGTTGCAGTCTCACTGGCAGCCCATCAGGGCTATGTGTAACTGGCAGATTCTCCCACACTGGGTTCAGGTCATTGGATCTCTTCACCTGCTCCTTTTTTCTAGCGTGTTTGCTCCTCAATGTTTCTGATGAAGCATCTCCATGGTGGTCTGTGCTCCCCATGAGTGATGGTTGATGTGACACACCAAGGAACATCTTCAGGAAATCCTTGAAATGCTTGCATGGGACATACCTGTTTCATTTACCAGTGATCAGCTCTCCAAATAAAATGATCTTAGCCAGGCACTAGTCCTCTATTCATTCTGAAGTGAAGTCAGTACTGAGATTAGAGTGTTCCCAGCTGACCTGTAAGGCTGCTTGATAGTTATCTCAGCACAAATGAGCCTTGCAGATTGTTGACTTGAAATTCCTTTGATGTGTTATCTCTGGGTCTGTTCTTGGCCTTAGGTTTGAAATTAAAGTTCTGCTATGAGTGAGTAACCTCGTGGTGTGTACAACATTCCAAACTGTGCATGATCTATCGGGTAGAACATCCTTTAAATCCCACAAACACACCAAGGTGTAAAGTCGTAAAGTTAGCGTGCCCTTCAGCCCATGATGACTATGTTGTGATTTAAGATAGAGATTGATAGATTTCTGATTACCAATGGCATAGAGGGTTATGGGGATTAGATGGTTAAAAGGCATTGAAGAGTTTGACCAGCCACGAGGATGTTGAATGATTGGACAGGCTTGATGGGATGAATTAACTACTCCTGTTCCTACATTCCTGTCAAGTACTGGTCCCTTTTTCTAATACTTGGCCCATGACCTCGTGTACAATAGCACTCAAAATGATCACCTAAATATTTTGTTCCTGTCTCTACCACTCTTCAAGCAGTGAATTCCAAATGCTCCAAATTTTCTGGGTGGAAACTATCTTCTTAAATCATCTCCAAACATCCTGCCTTTATCTTTCATTCTATGCGCGAGTTATTGATTTCTTCACTAGGTGGAAAAGTTTATTCCTATCTACCCTTTCTTCGTCCCTCATAATCAGGCCTCTCCCCTCAGACTACACTGCTCTCAGAGAAACAATCTCAGTCTATTCAGTCTCTCTTCAAAGCTAAGATGATTCAGTCTAAATAACATCCTTGTCCATATCCTGTGCACCTCTGTCATTTGAACACATCTTTCCTGCAGTGTGGTAACAAGATCTGTACACTATATTCCAGCTGTGGTCTAACTAATATTAAATACAGCTCCAAGTCATAACCTCTTTGCCCTTTTATTCAATGTCTTAACTATTAAAGGCAAGTATTCCATGTGCCTTATTAACCACCTTATCTTGCCTTCAAGGATCAATGGACATATACACCTAGGTCATTCCTAGGGTTAGTACTTCCTAGGGTCCCACCATTCAATGTGTACTCGTTTGCATTTTAGTCCTCCCAAAATGCATCACCTCATCCTTTTCAGTTTCAAATTCCATTTGCAACTGTTCTACAAATCTGACCAGCCTATTTATATTGTTCTGTGGTCTAAGGCTTTCACCCTCACTATTTACCACACCATCAATTTTTGCATCATCTTCTAATTTATTGACAAACCTATATCCATTCTAGATCATTAATGTGTGCTAAAAGCAGCAAGGGATACAACACTGAACCCAATGGTACATCATTGGATGTAAGCTTGCAGTTGCAAAAACGACCTATGATTATCATTTTCTGATGAAGGGTTTAGGCCCGAAATGTCAAGTTTTCCTGCTCCTATGATGCTGCTTGACCTGCTGTGTTCATCCAGCCCCATGCTTGTTATCTCGGATTCTCCAGCATCTGCAGTACCTTTTATCTATGATTATCATTCTCTGCTCTTATCTGTAAGCCAATTTAGATCCAATTTTCCAAATTCCATGGATCTCATGTGGTACCTTGTGAAAAAACCTTGTTGAAGTTCATGCAGGCTACATCCACTGCACAACCCTCAACCACACGTATAATCATCCCCTCAAAAGTCTCAGTCAAACTTATCAGATATGATCTCCCACTAATAAAGCTATACTGACTCTCCTTGTTTAATCCTTGTCAGGAATTTATACTGTCCCTCAGACTTTTTTCCAATAGTTTTCCTATTACTGGTGTTAGTCTCACTGGTCTGTGGTTTCCTGGTTAATCACTATTTCTTTGTTGAATAATGATATCACTATCTTCCAGTCCTCTGGTATCTTTCTTGTGACCACAGGGAATTTGATAATTAATGTCAGGACCCCTGTAACCTCCTCCCTTGCCTCCTATAGCAGACTTGGTTACAACTACTCTGGGCTCAGGGACTTATCCAATATCCAAGCCTACTAAAATTTTCTACCTCTCAATTGCAATTTGTTCAAGTATACCACAGTTCTCTTCCCTGATTTCTATACCAACATTGTTCTCTATTGTGAATACAAATGCAAAGTACTCATGTAAAACTTTACCTACCTAATGTAGCCTATCAGGTGACCATGTTTAGAATGGGGCTGCATCCAAGTGATCTTGAAGTGATTGTTTTATTGAAAGAAGGTGTTGGATGTGCACAGTATTTTTTTCCGCTCTGAGTTCCAAGAGTAGATGTCCATTGACATTGCAATTCCTACAACTCCGTAATTACTGAGCACTCCCTTTGAAGCTAGGCTGTCACAGCCAACGTTGGCATTGAAATTGTCAAGGACAACAATTCTATCCTCGGGAGGAGCATTCTGGATGATTTCATGGAGATCTGTGCAGAACATATCTTTGTCAGCTTGGTTTGCCTTCAGAGTTGAAACATTATCCTGATGTTGCCTCTCTCTCTCTCTGTCTCTCTGTTTGCCTCCTGGACAGGTAGGCATAGGGACTCAATGTGTTCAGAATGACTGATGAGCAGTTTTGAAAGTTTAGTGTTGATAGTAATTTTCATCATGAAAGGGACACTGAAGAGGCATTGTTTACCTTGCAATTTACCTGATCAGTAGAAGGTATGGCCAACATTGAATCCTCTAGGCTGGCGTTGTTTTGAGAAGCAGTCCACTGTGACTGAACATCATTTGGGATGAGCATTGTCACCAGCATTGAACATTTCTCTTATATCACAGCAAGTAAGTTCCAAAGTTTTCTTTGAGACACGGTTCACATTTTCTTCTATGTCACATCTGGCCATATTTCAAGGTGACTTCGGCTGTGGCAAGTCAAATGTGTGATTGGGAGATGAGCATTTAGTTAAGCCCCCTTTTCTAGGCTGCTCTCCAATGCAGGGGCAAGCAGCACTGTCTTTCAAAAATGCTTTGTGGTGTTACTGGATAATGACATTGTCTCTACATCATCAACAAAACAATCAGTTTCCTGGTCTCTCCATATTGAGAATTGGAACTACTGCTGCCAGTGTCATATTGCATCTGCTGTTGTCATAATTTTGCCTTTGTTGTAGGACTAACTCGTTGAATTTCCATTGGAGCAGCCTCTTTTATTTATTCCTGACCACAGAGTGGAGCTTTAAGATAGAGTACAGATTCATGACATAGATTAATTGATTGATTAATTGATTCATTTCCATGTGTACCAAAAGAAAATAAGAAACTTTGTTTACGACCAATGCAGGCAGATCACAGCAAGCAAAGGATGGACGGATCAAAAGACTTAAAAGCATACAGGTTACATTGCCGGTTACATTATTTTAGGCTAAAGTCCATTCAACGGTCTGATAACAGCTGGAAAGAAGCTGTTCCTGAACCTGCTTATATGTGTGTTCAGGCTTCTGTATCGTCTGCTTGACAGAAGAGGTTGTAGGAGATCATTACCAGTGTGTGATAGGTCTTTGACGATGTTGGCCGCCTTTTTGCGGCAACAAGCCACGTAAATATAGTCCATGGATGGAAATTTGGCTTCTGTGATGGTCCGAGCTATGCACACAATCTTCTGTAGTTTCTTACAGTCCCGGGCAGAGCAGTTGCCGTACCAGGCCCTTATGCACCCGGACAGAATGCTTTCAATGGTGAATCTGTAGAAATTGGTGAGGGACCTTATGGATAT
The DNA here is from genome assembly GCA_024137785.1 of Ginglymostoma cirratum. Classification (NCBI taxonomy): domain Eukaryota; kingdom Metazoa; phylum Chordata; class Chondrichthyes; order Orectolobiformes; family Ginglymostomatidae; genus Ginglymostoma; species Ginglymostoma cirratum. Next base: position 4,273,181 of record JAHRHZ010000049.1, on the reverse strand, counting down.
GCCAAATTTCCTGAGTCACCTGAGGAAGAAAAGGCATTGTTGTGCCATCTTGACTGTTGCATTTACGTGGGAAGTCCAGGACAGGTCGTTGGTTATCATCACACTGAGGAGCTTGATGCTCTTCACTCTCTCAACCTCAGTTCCATTGATGTAGATGGGGGCATGTTCTCTTACTTTCTAAGTACATTTCTAATGAGGGTGATGGCAGGCGAGTCAACAAACCATTGTTTTGAGTTGAGAGCTTTCCCTTCTATTTGGATTGCTGACCAAGTATTAAAAGGACCCCATAGCTGGTAAACTAACAACCATAATCCATGTAACATTATCTTTATCAGGAAGACATTGGCTGAGGCCATGTCATGTTCATCACTTCTCCTTAGTGCATTCTGCCTGTCACCAATGTACCAGGGTGTGGCACTTGGGCAGCAGTAAAGTTTGGGATTGGATGAAGACCAGTGATTCCAGTTCATCCTACAAGCCCTTGTCTGAAGATATAATACCTCTATCTGAAGATCCCAAAATGAATTTGCTTCTATAAATGAGGATGCCAGCGGACCAAAATTGTGATAAAAAGTGAATGTCAACTTACTAACCAGTAGTTCTTCTGTCCTGATGACTGATGTACTAGTGAAATGTGTCCCTTGTGGTTTCAGTATGGTAAACTTAACTTAGGGTTCCCAATCTTTTTATAATCCTAGGGGACAAAAGGACCATGTTTCTATTCCTCACTTGCTCTGTGAGCATTTCGTGGCTGGTCAGCAATGTACTGCCAGTTTCATTATCCACAGACCCACATTCAACAGCGCTCAGTTCCTGTATGGGCTGTAGACTGTCAGTGAGTGGCAAATGATCTGATTTCCTGGCCTTCTGATTTATGGAAATGCTCTACCCATTTTTGTACTTACTATCATAAAATCAACTCCTTGATATTATATGCTACTGCTTTATTGAGGGAAAATGTCTGTGGTGGGGAGGATTGCCTGGACCTAGTGAAGTATGTATTAATTTTGAGCTATTTTAAGGTTTCCAAGTAGGTCATAAAAGGAAGGAATGCCCATTGGCCTGAACGGGAAACTTTGGACTCCCTGGCTTCTTGATTCTCTGCCTCACTACAAAAGCCCCACGATCCCATCCTTTCATTGTCTACTGGATGGGGTGAACTTCAATTCTCCTCCCAACATAGGAATTTCAACCATGCAAGTGTCTGTTTCACTTCTCTTATGTTTACTGGTACTTTTTTTTGTCGTTGAAGATTAAGTAATGCTGTAGTTAGCACAGTAACTTCCTGTAGGGTTTTAATTACATTTTAAATAATGTAAATAGAATTAGATCCGGGAGCGCAATGGGATTTTCCATAAAGCAGCAATTACGAACAGATTTTTTTTAACCATTTCAAATTCATCTCAGGGATATGGCTGAATGGGATGCTGTGAAGAGGCCAAGCTGATTTTAACAGTGAGGCCTCATGAAAATGCCACAAGCTGCCCTCCTGATCAAAATAACTGGGACATTAGCAGGGGGCAAGGGGGCAGTCAGGTGGCCTGAAGGCCATCGACGAGTCCAAAGTAAGTTAGGGAAAGGAGGAAATGTGCCTTTGGGAATGGTTTGTGAGTAGTTTGGGAAATTAAAATGAGGGAAATCTACACTTTCCTTATCAGTTTTGGTCACTGTTGTTCATCTTTGTTCCACATAAAAGAGTTTGAAGCCTTCTGCGTACACTTCTATGGTCATCTGACCAGCCTACTTCCAAAGTGAATTGACATCGGGATCCCATTGAATTAATTGGACCCAATCTTTGAGGTTTTGTGAAACTCCTGCCTTAGTCACACAGGCAACTCAATCATGTAAGAAATGCTAAAATAGTCATGTGGAAACAAATGATAAATGTGTTGTTCATATTTTGAATCACGTTCTGTCTATCTACTACCCTTCAGAGAAAGTTAAATGTCCCTGTGAAACAGTCTGAGTTTTCTCGACATGTTGGCAATTTGTTAGTATTGACTTACAATGATTTCCACAATAACTTGAATTTTAGTGGAATCTGGGATGCCTCAGGCCAGGGTACAAAGGATGGATAACAAAGATATCAAAATAAGAAAAAAGATACATCAAGTACAATCATTTCTAAAATACTTTCAGCATTACGAGTCTTGAGGAACACTGGATTAAAATCTATTGCAACAAATTGGCTTACGCTGCCACCTGGAGGTTAACAGTTTTATATAAGTACACATGCAACATAATCATGGAATTATGGAACCGTTGTGGAACATCAACTTTTTAATTATTTGTTGTACCTGTATACTAACCTTAGTGCATGTGAACACCTAGATCCCTCTGCACCTCAGATCTTGGCAACCATTCACCATTTAGATCATATGCCGCTTTTTTGATTTAGACACAAGTGCCTCAAAAGTCTCCTCTCAGCAATCCCCAGAGGTGGTGGGGCCTTCCACTTCGCATCTGCCTGCCCACCTTGGACCCTTGAAAGTTGTAGCCATGGACGGTTCGCTTGGCCCTGACAAAATGACCTTCAGCATGTTTGGCCAAATAGACACGACTGCCCCTGGGATCATCTGAACAAACCTTCAGGGCCAACTGACTTCACGGCCTAGCAGGCTCCATCCATTTCAACTGCAAAACCTGAGATGACACTAAGATGCAATTATAGAATCCGTATGGCACAGAAAGAGCCCATGTGGTCCATCAGTTCTGTACCGATCAGCTGATGAGCACCCCACCCAACTCAACTGCCTACCCTATCCCTTTCACCCTTCATTGCCCATGGCCAATCCACCTATCCTGCACAGCCCTGGACACCAAAGGGAATTCAGCTTGGCCAATCCACTTAACCTACACATCTTTGGACTGTGCAGAGCACCTGGTGGGTGGTGCATGCAGACTCAAATCCAGATCCCTGGTGCTGTGAGGTGGTAGAGTTAACCACTGAGTCACCATATGTGGGAGGGAGTGAAAGAAGAAAACTTATTGAGGGCATTTTGGTGGCATGGATGACAAAGCTGTATATTATTTGCTGCAAATAAATTGCACTGTTTAAATCTTACATCTGTTTGCTTGACTCCCTATGTTGCTTCAAATGTATGTGTGTCAATATGGTACCTAACTTCATGGAAACGTGGCATATTCCTCAAATTGCTGTCTGGTCCTGTTGGTACCATTGCCCCTCATCATCCAATATTTTTACTCTTTCCCTGGCTTCAGTGTCCAAAAGCATCAGTGTGAATGAAGTGGATAGTGTTGCCTGGGGCAGGAAACTGAACAGCAAAAAGGGAACAAATGCATTAGGATGACCTGGGATTAGAGACCTGACAGGTGTGTGTCCTGTAAACTGTACGGGGCTGCGTGTAATGTTGTCTGCCTTTAAGGGTTTTCACATTGGTGGGTCCTTAGCACCCTTCCTCACAGCTGGAGTCACTTACCTCACCTGCTGCAAGTGTGGTTGCAACCAATTCCTTCCCCATTGTGCATTTTAGATTTCCAGAACCATGAAAGGTGACAGTGAGCATTCTTCAGTGCCTGTCTCTGTATGCAAACTGTCCTTACAGCAGCTTATCAAAGCTCATTGCTTCTCAACCCTGCAATGTAGATTGGTGCTTCCTGAGCACCCTGCTAGTATATCTAAGAGGTGCAAAATGATGGTCATTAGGGGTTGCAAATGTTGGATGTCAATATCTGTGAATGAGGGCTGCATGTGGCTGTGTGCCTATGGAAGATGGTCTGGGATGGGGTTTGGTATTGAGCTGCACAGAGGCTCCTTGCAGCCAGCTGATACTGCCAGATACCTGCTCTGATTTGCAGGTTGAATTTTCTCAGCGACTATTTTGTTTGGTGTATAGGAAACTGAAGATTAATGAAGTGGGTCAGGCTGTCAGTACAGCGCCTAATAAGGTAAAACCCCCCTTAATTGGCAACATGCTGCCTCCTGGTGAGAAACCTGTCTTGTCACTCATCAAAAGCTTAAAAGATAGAATGAAATGCTTCTGACATTGTGATAGGCCTTGCAGGGCCTCTCATCCAATTCTGCCACAAATCCCAATATAACTCATGTCGCTCAGGCGCCTACAAGATTTGACACAATTTAATTAATTAACTTAATTAATTTGGTAATTTAAAATCATCGCTTTACTATCCTTCATTTTGTTCTCCCCCAAACCTAGTTCACTCAGAGTATTGAATAGAACATCCCACTTTTTTCAATCTCTGAGGCGAAATTTATATCCATCCTACTACTTTCTCTTTCATCCCATGGAACTTAATTGTACTAACAACCCAAGTATCAAATACCTTTTGGAAGACAATGGCAAATGCACTTCCCACATTTATCCACCCTCTTCGTAGCAACATCAAAACACTATCAAGTTGGTCAAACAATGATTTGGCTTCATAAAACTGTGCTCACTCACATTTACTAGACCATGTTTGTCTAAGATTTCATTTATGTCCTCTTGTTACTGAAAGATTCCCCACCTCTGATGTTAAATGGATTTACTGGTGATTACCAGGTTTATCCACTTTTGAGCAAGGGCTTGACATTTACATGCTCTAGTCCTTTGGCACCATCCCTTCATCTGAGGAAAATTGGGAGACGTGGCCAACTCTGATATAATTTTTGCCCTTTGCTCTCTTAACAATCAAAAGTTATCTATCTGGGTCGCTTAAGTATGTTGAATTCTGTCAACTTTTCTTCTAACTGAGTGTTAGATTTTTTAAATCTCATGCAGTAGTTTTGGCAAAATCTTTTGCTTGTTAAATGCTGATTCAAAATCTTCATTTTATGTCAACCAAGATTTTTAGTTCCACTGTCTTAACTGTTGCTATGTTTCTTTTTAATCAATGAGAATTTTTAAGTCCCCCTAGTGTTGACCCTGTTTTCAAGGCATATAAAATCCATTTCTGTTTTTACAATTGTGTTTGTCTTTGTTTACAATAATTTATCCTTATTTAAGCATGCCTTTAAGTACACTTTTATCTAAAACTTTTGAATTTTTAAAATTCCCACTTCAATCCTTGTATCACATTTCACTGCTGAGCACTCAATATAATTGTGATATATGTATGACCTCCTAACAAGTCCATTTTCTAATACTTTATCAGCGCCTTTTGGAAATTTATATTCACACCATAAATGACGCTGCCTCATCCACTTACTCTGTTATCACTAAAATACTTAACCAAGATAGCCAGGCATGATTTGCCCTTAAATCCATGCTGCATTTTATTTATTAGTCTTAATGATAGATAATTTACTATCAAACTATTGTTTCGCAAAACACTGTCACCACCGACATTAAGCTGACTGACCTACGTTGTGTATGGGCGTGAAAGGGCTAATACTTGATTGAGTGCTAAAGCACCATCCCCTCAGATGATGCCATGTTGGCATGGAAGAGTAAGAATGGTAAAGAACAGACTTGTGCCCCGTGCTCCGCTGTGATCCATGCTCCAAACTGTCTCTGTGGTCATGTCTATCATATTTATGAAATTTGCAAATAGTTTCAGCAATATAATCAAGCTTCTATTGTTTATTCAACAAAACTCTTCTAATTAGGAAAGAAAAATGGCTACCTTGCACATATGGAGCATGTAAGCCCCTAAAGAACCCACAGAATTAGAGGATATGAATGTTGATGCACACAACATGGTGATGAGTGTAGGATCCAAACATTTAATTCAACAGCAAACATCCTAATGTATCAAACATTCTGGGAACCTAGGAGATCTCAGGGAAAGCAGGTAATGTTGATTGCTTACAATAGCACACCCCTGAAAAACCCCATGGCAGCACTCAACACTGAAAAATACTTCAAAGAGTGATACAAACTACATTGTATGTGGAAGTTGTTTGAAGTCTAGTTCAGACAATAAGTAAAAAGACATACAATCCCTACAGAGTGGAAGCAGGACATCAAGTCAGCACCACTTCTCCAAAAATCATCCTATCAGGATCCACCCTATAACACTGCATTCCCCGTGGCTAATCCCCCGAGCCCGTATATTCGTGGACACTGTAGGAAATTCAGCACAGCCACTCCACCTAACCCACACATCTTTGGACCATGGAAGGAAACCCAGGCAGGCAAGGGGAGAACGTACAAATTCCACACAGGCAATCTGCCGGAGCCTGGAATTGAACACAGGTCCCTGGCATTGTGAGGTAGCAGTGCTAACCACTGAGAGAATGCATGGGTCAAAGCTAAAATCCATCGTGCGAAAAGAATTTTTATAAAACCCAGTGGTTCATGCTGAAAGGGTGAGAATTTTTTAAAAATAGGGGGCAGACGATAGTGCATGCTTGCCGTAAGGCAAGGATAGAAAAAAGCTAATGTGCCAAAAGAGAAACTTCTTTATCTCAGAGCAGAGACTTTATTACAGTTGAAATAGACAGAAATTCGACCACTAAAGCCACTAAAAGTGGGAAATTCATCATTATATTGTAGGGAATCCTCAGTTAGGAAGGCAGCAACAAAGCATGACAGAACTGTCATTCCTGCAAAATAAAAATCTCGGAAGAATTATAAAATACCTAAACACCTTTTAGAAAGTCATGACAATAGAAATAGTATTGCCAAGAAAATATAATTTCAAAGATTGGCCAAATGGAACACAAATTGGATATCCCGGAAAAAGAAATTCCTGAAGTATAGAAATGCTTCTAAACTGGACATTAAATTAGAGGGCGAACAAGTAAATACACTTCTGTGTGCAACTGTTAGTATGAAATATTACATTATTATTTGCTATGGCGTAAAAGAAGCAAAAAACACATTTCTCTCGTTGGATATTGGTCTCCTTAGCTCTCCAGATGAACTTGATGTTGAGACATTTATACAGGCTCAAAAGTGAAGTTGATTGACAAGAAAAATGTGCATTTTCAACTCTCTTATGTGTGTTCCCTTGTAATGGCCCAGAAACAAAAAGCTGTTCAAATACTGGTCCATGTATAAATCATTACTGCCCAACCAGTTACAGACCAACTAATAAAAGACCTAACTGGACTTCCCAGGCTCATCATGAAATAAAGGATGGCAAAATTAAGTGAGATGGCTCAGTTGGTGTAAGAGAGCTGTTTAACATTGTCAACGTAGCAGAAGTCAGAGATGTACACCATATAGAGTGGTGGAAATGTCTAACCCTCTGTCTTTGAAAACGGACCAGTCAAGGTCAGTGCTGAAAAAAACAGCAATCTTTCAGTATCATGATTAAGAGACTATCAAACAACCAGAATACATTTTGCCTGATCAACAACTTGAGGGCAATGTGTGATTTACTTAAATTCCAATCAAAAACTGGAAAGGCTTTATCTAGAAAATGTCAAGGAGCAGCTGGTGAAGGAATGGCCAAAAAAATATTATAAGGTTCCATAATCTCATGGTGAACTTAAACAACAGCAGGATCCCCTAAGGATTACTACATTGGAATAAAAAATTTGTTTCGTAACACTAGAGGACATGAAAACCATGACTGTACTGGCTTAATGGAAATGTTTTCCACTGCTGTTAGAACTGCAAAGGCTTGAGATTCCTAGGGCCAAAAATCTTTTGAGGAGAAAGGCAAAGCAAGTTCATAGTATTTCCTGCCTGAGTCAATTGGAGAATCGATAACTGAATTGGTTTATTTTAGTGAAATCTCTAGATCATTTGAATTTGAAAATTTAAAGGCTTGAGGGTAATGGGGTACTGGTGGATGCAATTACACAAACAAATGTATAATTATAATAGTTAACTATTATAATTAATAGACAATTAATGGGGTGGGATATACATTAATATGAGAGTGTCTGAAATGGTTAATGATTGAGTGCAATAAGCAATGTGATAATATCAGAAGGACTTGATGGGAGAGTAAAGTCGGAACTGATAATAGACAGATCTGAGGCTGATGTACTTCTGACAGTCTCTATAGTAACATAGATCATATTCATATAATCTGTAAATAGTTGCAGTGATATAAAACCTTCTTACTGTTTATCTAACAAGACTCTTCTTGCAGGCGGAAAGGTGGCTACCCTTGTACATAGTCAACTTGATAAGCACCTAAAAAAATCTCACAAACTTAGAAGCCATAGATGATAATACACCCAGAAGCTGTAATTTCTGAGTTTATCCTTCTGTCATATTATCGAACAAGGCTGAACATTCTTGATCCTACAATCCCTTAGCATTGCCTCAGAATCCATGGTAGATTATGAAATTGTAGCCAAAATCTCCACCATTGCTAACTTCCCTCAGCACCCAAGGGTACATTGCATCCAAATCAAATGTCTTATCCACTTTACATGTAGCCTGCCTCTCCAGCACCTCATCCATATCTATTTTACCTCATCCAGTACTGCAGCAATCTTTTCATTTACCAAAGCTTTTGACAAAATCCAACTTTTTGATAAACAAGGACACATTCACATCTTACGAATGGCATTTGTACTCCTTATTTAAAAATCATAACACTTCAAGTTAGCCTTCTCTTGCTGTTATTGGACAGAACAAATTAATAAATGCCATAGTGATTCTCCTATTTTAATATTAACTTATCCTTTACTGGCATGACTGATAGTTTGGAAATCTGTAAGCTCCCTGAAATAGCAATTTGAAAAAGTCATATGCATGTTACTTGAATATGTCAGCTGCAACTTGCTGTTTTCTTGTTTGAGTTCGGAAGGTGGTAGGTAATTCTATCATTAAATATTGTGATGTCATCCTTATTTATTGGGAAAATGCTAATTGAGTGGCTGATCTGTATCAATTCTATTGATAGATTTCTTATCTTCATTGTCTGGGCAGTAACCTCGTTGAACAATTCACTTGTCATTTTTGAAGGAATTGTTCAGCATTAATTCCAGATTTTTTAATAAAAAAAACCTTGTTTAGAGATGTTACTGAACACCTTGAGTGGGATTTGAACTCACATCTCCTCAGCCAGACGTGGGCACTACTAAAGTGCCCAAAGAGCCAACAACCTTGAAAATGATTGAATAGAAATCATGTATCAGAGATAAAAGGTACTGCAGATGCTGGAGAATCCGAGATAACAAGCATGGGGCTGGATGAACACAGCAGGTCAAGCAGCATCATAGGGTTTAGGCCCGAAAC
>JAHRHZ010000049.1:4194621-4263674 GCA_024137785.1 Ginglymostoma cirratum | reverse complement strand
GTCCTCCCTGGACTGACCTATCTCCTCCCTACCCCCCCTACCTACACTCACCTTTACTGGCTCCATCCCCGCCTCTTCGACCTGTCTGCCTCCTCTCCACCTATCCTCTCCTCTATCCATCCTCTATCCGCCTCCCCCTCTCTCCCTATTTATTTCAGAACCCTCTTCCCCTCCCCCATTTCTGATGAAGGGTTTAGGCCCGAAACGTCAAGTTTTCCTGCTCCTATGATGCTGCTTGACCTGCTGTGTTCATCCAGCCCCAGGCTTGTTATCTCGAATAGAAATCATGTGTTTTGTGGAAAGTTGAAAATGGTTTCCATTGTGCATGATGGATGGCATCATCTGGTGGATAATAAAAAGCCATTGGTTCTTTTCTTCCCAAAGGCATTGTGATGCAATTTGGCATTTTGACACAATTTTGAATCATCTGGTTATGTCAATATACAAATCATAAATGATTTGCCACATTATCATGAAGTCTGACCCTCCTTACTGCTAAAACATTTACAGATTAAATATAGCATTAATGATATGAGTTTGTCTATACGGTAATTATTTTCTGGTGCTTTTATTTGACACTACTGTTAAGCTTTTTGTTACAAAAAAAAACATCAAGAAGACTGGCATTAAATCAAAATGGAAAATAGCTCAGATTTTATTCAATTTTTCATTGAAATAACATTTCAATTCATGAGGTGTAAATTACCTCTTATGCTGTGTCAGCTTTCTAGTTCTGCATTCGGCTCGGTGCCAATGGCATATTCTTAGTGTTAGTAACTTTGGCCATGTGCTTTAACAAAGCCATCCACCACAGTTTAGGTTCTGGCTAATGGATGAGTTTGCAGGCAGCACAAAATTCTAAAACAAAGTTAGAAATTGCTAGAAAAAACTCAGCAAGTCAGGCAGCATCTGTGGAGCAAAAGCAGAGTTGATGTTTCAGGTCCAGTGACCCTTCTTCAGAACTTCCTCTCCAAAGATGCTGCCTGACCTGCTGAGTTTTTCCAGCAATTTCTGATTTTCAGCATCAGTGGTTCTTTTACTTTGTTTGGAGCTCAAAATTCTACTCTGCTACTCTTCTAGTGAAACAGCAGGTCTTTTAGAATTGTAAATCTGTGGTCATGTCTGCCTCATTATAACACCTGACAAACAAGACTGTTTTCAAGTGTTTACCATAATTCTGCTGGGAGGTGGGCAAAGCTTTGGAATTCCCAACAGGGATCTAAAGGGAAAAGGAAACTTTACAGATGGTTTATCAGAGGGAAGTCAGATTGTCCCTGAGACATTTGGCACAGACCTATCATTACTTACTGACATTACAGCACTGGTTTGCTCGCCCCAGCAGTGAGTAGTTTTGGTTCCCTCATTTAAGAAAAGGTATCATTTCACTGGAGGCAGTTCAGAGAAGGTTCGCTGGGATCATTCCTGGTAGGAATGAATTGTCTTATGAGCCAAGGCTAAACAGGTTTGGACTCTACTCACTGGGGTTTACAAGAATAAGTGGTGATCTTATTGCAACGTACAAAATTCTTAAGGAGCTTGACAGGGCAAATACTGAGCTGATGTTTCTCTTCATGGGAGAGTCTAGGACCACAGAATATAGTTTTAGAATGAAGTGGTGCCAATGTAAAACTGAGATGAGGAGGAATTCCTTCTCTCAGAGGGTCATGAGTCTTTGGAACTCCTTGCTACAAAGAGCTGTAGGAACAGAGTCCTTGTGTATATTTAAGGCTGAGATCAATATATTCTTGTTCAGTGGCAGAATCAAGTGTTACAGGGAAAGGGCAGGAAAATAATCATGAAAAATGCCAGATCATCCATGATCCTATTGAATGGCAGACTCTTGGTCCTATTTCTTGTGGTGCTGTGGTCTGTGAAGCTCACCATACTTCTTTAGGCAAAGCAGAAGACTGTTTCTGAGAAATGTCTTTCTCCAACTTCTCTGCATCTGGTCTCCAGTTCTGCAGGTATTCTGCATAGTAGTACGATAGTTTATCATCTATTACCAGAATTGACTCTTTGTGCCTTTTGAGAGGACATTTCCAATACTCAAACGGTACAGCTGCAGATCCATTCAGTCATCCATCAGACAGGATGCTGTAGCATTCTGTCACCTGCCCACAGAATCAGTGCTGTAGTTGAGTTTGGGTTTCCTTTCATTTTCTTTATTTTATACCTGCCAACTTTCCATTTCACAGCCAGGCCTGAGAAACAGTTGACATTGATTTTAAAAGCCGATTATATAATCCTGCAACAGAGAAGGAGACCATTCAGTTCATCATGCCAGTTGAAAGAGTTAGTTCCTCTGCTCCTTCTGGACAGCATGGCAAATGTTTCCATTTCACATATAAATCTAATTCTCTTTTGAAAGTCATTATTTAATCTAACTCATCAACCTGCTCAGGCAGTATGTGCCAGATCATAGCTTACAATAGAAAAGAATATTTTATCCTCTATTTATTTTGTCATCATCAGAAAATTGTGTCCTCTAATTACAAACCTTTCTGTCAATGGATTATTTTTACTTATGTAAAACAATAAAGAGCATTGGGAATGGGACAAGTTCTCCAGTTTTTGCTTTGCTCCACTGCCACCAGATCTGTCAGTATGTTCATGAAAAAATTTATTCTAAAGAAACAAACTCCTTACAATGATGATCATTGCCCAACACTCCAAATACAAAAACAACATGTTGAGAGCTCAGTTCCATGGCTCGAATCAGCTGTGTTGCTGATTATCAAACAATGGAAGCAGGAATGTATTACATTAAGCAGGAGTGTCGAATTATGATCCTGAACCTTTCCCCTAAACATCTTACCTCAAGCTTTGTAAAATGGGTTTGAGATAGATCAAAATTGGGCTTGCAGAATAAAGGGTTAATCATGCTTTCTCTGTAAGGAGAGTTACTGAGCATGTGCAAAAGGAGCTATGTCATTATGGTGACAGATCACATGGAATTAGAGGTGGAGTCTGTAGTGCTCCAGCTAAGATGTCCTCTCTTATCATCTCTGTATGGAAGTAAGTTCAATAAAGACTGACAACATTTACTCAGATGCGTGGGGACCTCATCTTCCCACATAGTTAAAGTACAGCAAAGCAACAAACAGCCTGCACACTGATGGCATAACTGAAGCCAGCTCCTTTCAAATGTTTGAGCTAGGTTACCTCACCTTTCAGATCACAAGAAAGTAACATACATACCTGATGGCTACTCAAATTTAGAGCAGCACAGTGCTGATCAGACTGCTCTTCCTTTGTCTCTAACAGCTGGACAAATATACATTAGTTCTTCCTACAAAACCCTGCTGCAATTCATTCCTGTAGCCTCTGGTTCCACCCACACTGCAGCTCACTAATGACAATGTTCTCTCTCATGACAGAACCTTCCAAAGCTAACAAATTCACCTCCCCCATTCAGTGCCATTGGCCACTTATGGACACTGCAACAACAGTGGGAACAAAGTAAACCAGGGAGACAGCACGATCTCGCATTTATATGTTCAAATCCTCGTAATTTTGAACATTCTTATTAAATCTTTACTTTTGTTTTCTGTTCTAAGGAGAAAAATCCCAACTTCTCCAGGCTGTCTACATAACTGTAGCCCCAGCTGGTACATAAAATTGAAATGTGTATGTGAATAGTTAGACTGCATCACCAATGAGATTGAGTTTGTTTTGTTGATTGAGTTTGATTTATTGTTGTCACATGTGAAAAGTGTTGTTTTACTGCTATACAGGTAGATCACACCATACAAAGTGCAACAGGAATGTAGAAGAGAAGGTACAGAAAAAGAGATCAACATTAACATTAAAGAAGGCTGTCCAAAAGTCTGAAAACAGCAGGGAAGAAGCTATTGTTGAATTTGTTCATGCGTGTATACCAACATTTACACCTTCTGCCCGAGGTAAGAAGGTGAAAGACGGTATAACCAGGGTGTGAGGGGTCTTTGATTATGTCAATTGCTTTCCCAAGGAAGCAGGAAGTATAGACGGAGTCAATGGATAGGAAGCTGGTTTGCTTGATGGACTGAGCTGTGTTCACGACTCTGTAGTTTCCCATGGTCTTGGGTAAAGCAGTTGTCATACCACACTGTGATGCATCCAGATAGGATGCTTTCTGTGGTGCATCTATAAAAAATGTTAAGAGCCTTTTATGGACATGTCGAATTTTCTTATTCTGGGGAGGTAGAGGTGTTGTGTTTTCTTAACCATTGTATGGATGTAGGTGAACAAAGACAGATTGTTGGTGATCATCCCCCCCAGGAACCTGACACTTGACCATCTCCCCCCTCAGCACCACTGATGCCGACAGGAGCTTGCCCTCCACTCCACTTCCTGAAGTCAATGACCAACTCCTTCATTTTGCTAATGTTAACAGAGAGATTGTTGTCATCACACCATGCTATTAACCACTCAATCTCTTTCCCGTATTCTGTCTTGACATTCTTTGAGATTCAACCAACAATGGTGGTGTCATCAGCAAACTTGTAAATGAAGTTGGGACGGAATTTGGCCACAGAGTTGTGAATGTATGAGGAGTATGTTGGGGCCGAGTATGCAGCCTTGTGGGGAACCGATGTTGCAGGTTATGGTGGAAGAGGTGTTTTCACCAATTTTGGTGAGTGTGGTCTATGGGTCAGGAAGTCGAGGATTCAGTTACAGTGGTGGGGTGGGGATGGGGTGGTGGGGAGGGAGCCGAGAGCTAGGTCTCAGAGTTTAGAGATGAGTTTGTTTGGAATTATGGAGTTGAAGACAAAGCTGTAGTCAATAAGTAGGAGCCTGACATTGGTACATTTGTTATCCAGATATTCCAAGGATGAGTATAGGACCAGGGAGATAGTGTCTGCCATGGACCTGTTGTACCAGTAGGCAAATTGGCAAGGACCAAGGCTACTTGCTAGGCTAGCATTAATGTGAGCCTTGACTAACCTCTCAAAGCACTTCATAATTATGGATGTCAGAGCCACCTGACGGCAGTCTTTGGGGTACGCTGCATGATTTGTCTTTGTCACCGGGTTGGTGGTGATCTTCTTGAAGCAGGTAGAGACTTCAGATTGGAATAAGGAGAGATTAAAGATGTCTGCAAAACTCCTGCCAGCTGGTCTGCATATGATCTGAGTGCACGGCTAGGGGCCACATCTGGACCAGCCACTTTCTGTGTGTTCAATCTCGAAAAGGCCAATCTAATGTCTGCAACAGTGAGAATGGGTACAGTGCACCTGAGTCTGTTCAAAGCCAGTATGGAATGCATTGAGTTCATTGAGTAGGGATGCATTTGGGCTCTAATTCTGTTCAACCTCACTTTGTAGCCCGTTATGTCGTGCAAGCAACAGGTGTCTGTGTGGTTGGTTTGGATCTCCAGTTTAGTTTAGTATTGTCTCTTGGCATCCCTGAAGTCCTTGCAAAGGTCGTACCTGGATTTCCTGCATAGCTCAGAATTGCCCGACTTGTACGCCTCAGACCTGATCTTCGGCAGGGAATATATCTCCCTGTTCATCCATGGTTTCCGATTGGGGAATATTTGGATTAACTTCTTTGATACACAGTCTTCTACATATTTATTAATGAAGTCTGTAATGGTAGGCGACACTTGATTAGGTTGGCCACTGAGTTCTTGAGTATGGACCAGTCCACCAACTCGAAGCAGTCCCGTAGACATCCTTCCATTGCCTCAGACCAACACTGCGCTACTTTCTGTACTGGGTCCTTACTCTTCAATTTCTGCTTGAAAGCAGGGAGGAGGAGCACAGCATTTGCACTGGTATGGTGTCTTACCCTCATATGTCTCTATTTTGCAGAACCTGCTTCTTACCTGGTATCAGTAATAGTATATCGTCTGCGAATGGTGAGTGAGAATTCCCAGCTGGTGTTGGTAAAAGTAAGAAAACCAGAAAACATTCTTGTTCAACCATTACTCTGCAGTCCTTGAAGCAACTCACCAATAGCAGAACCTGAAAACAGCAGTCAGGAACAGCACAGCATGATAGACATGGGTTTAACCTGTTCCAGAGTGAGAAAACAGAGGGTGCAGTTTACCACCATTGTTCTGGGGTTTGTGACACAATGGGGAAAAGCTTCACTGGTACATAGCTTGCACAACCAATGCTGAAGGCTGCAACTCCTACAGATAGACAGAGCTTTTTAACCTAGCATTCCACAGTAGAAAATGAATAACTACAATTACGGATAAACATGGATTGCCTTTCCTGGGCAAGTTCACAAAGTTGAAGGATAACTTCTGGAATGCTAAATTGTGGTCAATGGTCATTGTTATAAAGTGGAGATTGACACCACCCCTCTGAAAACTAAAACCAAAGCATCCAAAGAGGAGTACCTTGCACTATAACCTGTAAAATAAGTGTGAAAAGTGGTGTAACTTGCCTTTCAGCAACTCTTAGTGTTTAAATAAAACAAATCTCTGACACTCACTTTACAGTGTATTTATCTAACTCAAACAATGAACAAATTAACTAAATATTAACAAACCAAATAAATCCCTTCTTACTACTAACTATTCCTAAATAAAACAAAATTTAAATAAGGAAAAGAAGATTTAAATAGTATTCTGTTCCAATAAATACATATCCCACTTACATAAACTAAAATACAAAAGAATAGAATTTAGTTTCTCAAAATTACAGCCAGATTATGTGTCTTTTGGAATTCTCTGTGACCTCTTCGTTGAATGTTCTGTCAGGAACGCCTCCTCTATCGATTCTTCTGTTAGGAATATTAACTAGCTGTGCCTTTGGCACCTTTGATTTTTCGACGGTGCTCTTTCTAAGACTTAGAGAAGCCTGTGATAGTAAGTGATTCTCTCTTGAGAGCGGAGAGCTGTTAATTTTAGCAGATGGCAGTTAGTTCTCCTGTCTTTGCCCAACTGCCCCTTTCTCTTATACCCTAGATGACATATCAATTTCTTACAATTACATTGGTCTTACTTTGTCAAAACCATCAGATTTAAATTCAGTTTTTTTTTGGTATCTAAGTTCCTGGTTCAAATTAATTGACTAAATTCAAAACTTGTCTTGATAACAAAACAAAACTGCTGCTTGGCTGGCAAACTATACAGCCTTTTAACACAAATGTTTCAATTCAGGTGGACTCTGTACACCTGAAAACCCACAAGCTGGTGCCCACTGCAATTCTTTATGAATCGCTAAGCATTAAAAAAACATCATCTTTCAAAGGGACCATGCACTGCTTTCCTCCCGAGCATTTTACAAACACCTATATTTTACAAACATCAAATTTGATGTCCTGCCTCCCAATCCACAAGTATTCTACTCAGTTTTGCAACGCCTCCCCCTTTAAGAAAAAAAATGAACCATCATTATGAAACGTTGGCTTCAACTTTTTTCTTTTAAGGCCTTAACTCCATTATAGTTCTAGATTCATACCTCATTAATCTAGAGTTACACATTTCATACTAAATATATACATACAACATCAAAGCTATCATTTCTATCTTATATAAACATTTTTCTTCTAACCTCGTGATAAAGCATCTGCGATAATATTTTCACAATGTGCAACATGTACAGCCTGTAAATTAAATGCTTGTAACATGAGACACCAATGAAATAATCTGGTGTTCTTGTCCTTAAATCTTTCCAGAAATGTTGAAGGATTGTGATCGGTGTTCACAACCGTCCCTGATGCATTGTTTACAATGTAAACATTGAAATTTTGTAAGGCCATTACCAAACTCAATAAGTCCTTTTCAATGATTGAATTTTTTTCTGGTGGATATTGAGATTTTTTGGAAAATAGCTGATTGATCTTTCAATTCCACAGTCATCCTGCTGTACCAAATGTCTCCAACACCTACATCGATTGCATTGATGGTGATTTTAAAGGGTGTCAAGAAATTTGGCGTGGCTAAAACTGGTGCAGTAGTTAACACTGCTTGTAAATTCTCAAATGCTTCCTGGCATTGTTTTGTCCCCCCGAATTTTATGTTTTATTAGCAAACCCGTCAATGGTACCGCCACACTACTAAAGTTTGGAGCAAGTTTCCTGTAGAATTCAGTGAACCCTAAAAATCATAGGACTTCCTTCTTTGAGGATAGTCTTGGAAATTCCTTAATGGCCTTTGTCTTCACGTTCCTCGGTGTCATCCATCTGTGTCTGACGTTATGTTCTAAGAATGTCACTTCCGCCTTGGTGAATTCTGTTTTTGCCAAGTTTATGACTAACTTTGCCTTCCGTAGTTCCCCAAAGAGCTCTGCCATATGCTCCATGTGACTTTTTTCACGAATGGTTACAGATCACTAAGTCATATATGTTGACAGCACCATTAGTCATCCTGCAACAACTTTGTTCGTAAGCCTTCGAAAAGTGGATGGTTCATTTTTCATTCCAAAAGGGCATTACTTCACATTGATATAGCCCATTTGGATTTACAAAAGCAAAAGCTTCTTTGGCTCTCTCCGACAAAGATAACATGAGGCCAGTAACTGCAATGTAAGTCCAACTTTGTGAAGTAGGTGGCTTGTCCTACTTTTCTCACACTGTCCTCTAGCCTTGGAATTGGGCATGGGTCATGATGTTGACCTTCTGATAATCTACACAGAATGGTTGAGTGCCATCGGGTTTGTGAACCAACACAACTGGCGAACCCCATTTGCTGTAATTTGTTCCGATAATGTCTTCTTGGAGCATTGTTTCTACTTCCTTCTGAATCTGTGCTGATTTGAGAGGATTAACCTTGTACAGGATTCGGAACAGCATTCCCTATGTCAGCCTCACGTACTATGGCATCAGTCCTCCTCATTCTATTTTTACATAGCCTCTCATAGCAACAAGTCTTTCAATTCAGTTCTCTGATCCTGGGACAGATAGCTCACCACCCTATCCCATTCTTTAAGGACTTCCTCATTATTCAATTTATTCTGAGGCACATCAAAATCCAAGTCATCTGGATTTGATTCCTCGCTCTGAATGGCAGTAACTAATACCTGTTTCTCTGGTTCCCTTTCCCTGTCACAGTAAGGTTTCAGCATGTTCTCATGACATACCTGATAATTTTTATCTAATCTGGCATCCTTACCAGATAATTCACCTGACTTAACTTTTTCTCAATCTGTTAGGGAGAACTAAACCCTGCTTTGAAGGGATCCCCTACCACTGGTAACAGCACCAATACCTTATCCCCAAAGGTAAACATACAAATTTTAGATTTGTCATCTGCTTCTTGCTTCATTAGGTGCTGTACCACCTTCAAATGTTGTCTAGCTGATTCACCTACCCTGTTTAATCATTCTCTCACCACAGATAGATAATCCAACTATGAGACCTCTGATTTCAGATCTATCAATATTTTCTTAATTCATTTTAAAGACCCTCTTACTTCATGTCCGAATATCAATTCAAATGAAGTAAACTGAGTTGATTCATCTCTAATAGCAAATAATTTAAATGGGATACCTTTATCCCAATCATTTGGGTAATCCTGACAATAAGCCCTCAGCATGGTTTTTAAGGCCTGATGCCACCTTTTCAATTCGAACTGGGATTCAGGATGATATGCACTTTATTTAAAGTGGTGGATGCCTAAACTATCAATGACCTCCTTCAGTAATTTGTCAATACAATTAGACCTTTGGTCTGAATGAATCACCCTTAGTCCATAACATGAAAAGAAAGCAAGCAACTCCACCACAATCTGTTTTGGCTTGACATTCCACAGTGGAATTGCCTTTGGAAACCTGGTAGACACATCCACTATGGTTAGCAAACACTGTTTCCCACTTTTGGTTTTAGGGAGTGGACCCACACAATCAATCATAACCCACAGCAAATGTGGGGATTGGCATCAAAGGTGCTGGTTTTATGACTGTCTGTGGATTTCCTAACATCTGACACATATGACAGGAAGGGTAAAATTCAACCACATCCTTACGTAATACAGTGAACAAATGAATTACATTATTAACAAACCTAATAAGTCTTTTTCTAACTACTAACTGTTCCTGAATTAAACAAGATTCTAACAGTATGCTGTTCCAATAAATACAAGTATAACTTACATAAATAAAAAGAAAAATAGAATTTAGTCTCTCAAAATCGCAACCAGATTATGTATTTTCTGGAATGCTCTGTGCCTTTTCTGTCAAATGTTCTGTCAGGAATATTAACTTGTTTTGTCATTGATACCTTTAATTTTTAGATGGTACTTTCTCTAAGATTTAGAGAAGCCTGTGAGAGCCAGCGATTCTCTCTTGATATCTGAGAGCTGTTAACTTTGGCAGAAGGCAGTTAGTTCTCCTGTCTTTGTCTAACTGCCTTCTTCTTTTATATCCTTGATGACATTTGAATTTCTTATAAAAGCATTGGTCTTATGTTATCGAACCCATCAGATTTAAATTTAAAAACCGAAAGAACTGCGGATGCTGTAAATCAGGAACAGAAACAAAGTTGCTGGAAAAGCTTAGCAGGTCTGGCAGCATTTGTGAAGGGAAAAACAGAGTTAACATTTCGGGTCCAGTGACCCTTCCTCAGAACTCAGACTTAAATTTAATTGTTTTTTGGTGTCTAAGTTCCTGGTTCAAATTAATTCACTAAATTCAAAACTTATTGTCCTGATGACAAAAAAAAACTGCTGCTTGGCCAGCAAACTGTACAGCCTTTTGATACAAATGTTTCAATTCAGGCGCTCTCTGTACACCTGCAAACCCATAAGCTGCTGCTATCAGACATCCTTTTTGAATCTCTAAGCGTAGAAAAAGCACTTCATCTTTTATTGGGACAATGCACTCCTCCCCCCTCCTAGCATTTTAACAAACACCAATATTTT
This sequence comes from Ginglymostoma cirratum, assembly GCA_024137785.1. Lineage (NCBI taxonomy): Eukaryota > Metazoa > Chordata > Chondrichthyes > Orectolobiformes > Ginglymostomatidae > Ginglymostoma > Ginglymostoma cirratum. The sequence goes on along the minus strand of JAHRHZ010000049.1, from coordinate 4,252,879 downwards.
ACAAACATCTAATGTCCTGCCACCCAGTCCACAAGTGCTCTACCCAACTTTGCAACAGTCATCAAAGGAATTTTAAATTGAATACCGACACCGAGTGCCAGTTCTTTCTGACAAGGTACAATGACTGAAGCCTCATGTATCTCAAGCATCAACCATACAACTTCATAGTTCAGGGGAACATCTACCTGAAGGGGAAGGGTCAGTTGGCAGCTACATCTTGATGTACTGGCAAAGAAATTGCAGGCACACTTAATGTTGTATCAAATCAGGAGTACTCATTATTGAGCTGGGTAGTCTCATGAATTTGCAACTTATGTGTGCCGCAGAGAAGCTCCACAACTGGGACAAGTTGGTGAAATTCAAGTTACAATTCGCAAAACTGTTTATGGGTCTCAGGAAGCTGCAAAGGGCTTATTCCATTATTCCCAAACCAGATTCCAACAAACTATGATATTTATGTTAAGGTAAGTTCCACACATGCTCTTTAAGAAGGTAAAACAAGAGATTGAATCATGCTACCTCAGGGAGGCACATCGCTGGTAACACAATTTACTCAGTGGTGCTCAAGTCTGGTTCCTGTGCCCGAACTGATCCAGCTGGTCAGGTACATAACTGCGAGACTCGGTCTGTGGCAGATGGTGCAGGAACCTCATCCTTATCAAACTGCTGGATGCAGATGCATCTGTCTTTGACAGTATTGGCAAGAGTGACAACCACACAGTCCTTGTAGAGATGAATTCCCACCTTATATTGAGAATAATCTCTACTGTGTTGTGTGGCACTATCATGGTGTTAAATGGGATAGACTTCTAACAGTTCCAGCAACTCAAGACTGGGCATCAATGAGATGCTGTGGGCCATCTATAGCAGCAACATTGTACTCCATCACAATCCGTAACCTCACGGCCTGGCTTATCCCCCAAGCAACAATTACCATCAAGCCAGAGGATCAATCCTTGTTCAAGGAGCAGCCCCAGGAGCAGCCCCAGGCATACCTGAAGATGAGGTGTCAACCCCTGATGAAGTTACCAAACAGAAGTATTTGCATGTGAAACAAAATAAGCAGCAAGTGATAGACAGAGCTAAGCGATCCCTTAGCCAACGGATCAGATCTAAGCTGTGCAGTTCTGCCACATCTAGTCATGAATGTTGGTGAACAATTAAATATCTCCGCGTAGGAGGAGGCTAAGGTTGAAGCATTCACAAAAATCATCAGCCAGAATTCCCAAATGGATTATCCATCTTGGCCTCCTCCAGTGGTCCCCAGAATCGTAGATGCCAGTCTTAAGCCAATTTGATTTACTCTATGTGAAATCAAGGAATGGTTAGAAGCATTGAATGCTGCAACAGCTACAAGAACTGATAACATTACGACAGCAGGACTGAAGACTTGTGCTCCAGAATTTGCTGTTACCCTAGCCAAGCTGCTCTAGATCAGCTAGAAATGAGCATCAATCCGGCAATGTGGAAAATTGCGCAGGTATATCCTATACTTGGAAAGCAAGACAAATCCAACTTGGCCAATTACACCCCATCAGTCTTCCCTCAATCTTCAGTAAAGTGATGGAAGGTGTGATCAACAGTGCTATCAAGTAGCACCAGCCCAGCAATAACATGCCCAGTGACGCCCAGATCAGTTTCTGCCAGGGCCACTCAGCTCCTGACCTCATTATAGCCTTGATTCAAACATGGACGAAAGAGTTGAATTCCAGAGGTGAGATGAGAGTGATAGCCCTTGACATCAAGGCTGCATTCGATCAAGGAGCCCTAGCAAAACTGGAATCAATGGGTATCAGGGGGCAAACTCTCTAATACCTGATGATTGCACAATGTTCATGACCCCTCAGATACTGAAGTAGTTACTGCATAAGATCTGAACAATATCCAGGCTTGAACTGACAAGTGGTAATTAACATTGGTGCCACACAATGCCAGGCAATAACCATCTCTAATAAGAGATAACCTAACCACGGCTCCTTGACATTTAATTGTGCTACCATCGCTGAATCCCCCACTATCAATATCCTTGGGGTTACCATTGATCAGAAACTCAAATGGATTCACGACATAGACAGTGGCTGCGAGAACAAGTCAGAGGCTAGGAATACTGCAGCAAATAACTTACCTCCTGACTCCGCAAAGCCTGTCCGCTATCTACAGGCACAAGTCAGGAGTGTGATGGAATACTCCCCACTTGCCTGGATGGGTGCAGCTCCAACAATGTTGAAGAAGCTTGACACCATCCAAGATAAAGCATCCCACTTGATTGTCATCACATCCACAAACAGTCACACTCTGCACTAGCAACACAGTAGCAGCATGGTGTATCATAAAATGCATTGCAGAAATTTACCAAAGATTCTTTGATGGCACATTCCAAACCCCCAACCACTTCCATCTAGAAGGAAGTGGGCAGCAGATTCGTGGGAACACAACCACCTTCAAGTTCCCCTCCAAGGTATTCACCAGCTTGACTCAGAAATGTATCACTGTTCCTTCACTCGATTCAAAATCCTAGAATTCTCTCCTTAAGGGCACTGTGGGACTACCTACAGCACTTGGATGACAGCAGTTCAAGAAGGCAGCTCACCAGCACTTACTCAAAGGCAGCTAGGGACAGACAATAAATGTTGGCACAGCCAACGAAGCCCATGTACCACAAGTGAATTAAATAAAAACCTAATGGCACACTAAGTGCTATTATTGCTTCAAATCTCCTCTGCACCCTATCCAAGTCTTGATATCCTTTCTGAAGTGTCATGCCCAAAGTTGGACTCTTTCTTGTTTAAGTTATTATGCTATCATTAATAAATTGTATTATTTATAAACAGCAACAAATCATGGCTAGATGATCACAGTGGTTGGAAGAGTGAATGAAATTCCTGAACCTTAAAGTAGAACAGCAAACATTAGGCAGTTGTTAGAACCCTGACAGAGTGGAAACAGGCCCCTTGGCCCAACAAGTCCACACTGAACCTCAGAGTATCCCAACTACACCCATCCCCATTGTAACCCACTTAATCTACACATCCCTGATGACTACAGGCAATTTAGCATAGCCAATCCACCTAACCTGCACATCTTTGGATTACTGGAGGAAACCCATGCAGACGCAGGGAGAATATGCAAACTCCACACAGACGGTCACCCAAGGCTGGAATTGAACCTGGGTCCCTGGTGCTGTGAGGCAGCAGTGTTAACCACTGAGCCACCATGCTACCCCTTAAGGGAGCTTGTTATAACAAGTACCAACACAAAATGAAGCAATGAAATTACTTCAGATACTTTAACAATCAGTTCATTTCCTATCTTGGCTTTACTTCTACATTGAAGACTTTGGAAAAAATGGCCAGCTAAATGGGCTGCAATTTTTGTTACCCTGTACTTTCTGGTTTGAAAAATACTCTCATATTTGCATAGCACCTTAAGTCCTCAAAGCATCTCAAAGCATTTCACATCCAATTAATTACTCTTGACATACAGCCACTGCTGTTTGGAACGTAAACCTAGCAGCCCCTGTGCTCATGGCAAGGTTTTACAAACAGCAAATGAGATGATGAATAGCCAGTTAAAGTGTTTTGATGGTGTTGCTTGAAGCAGGAATGTTGAACTCATGGACTCAAATTTCCTTGAGGGTTCTGCCAGATTCCTGCTGGAACATCGACAGCAGGATCCTGGTCGGGGATATCTCCGTCAGCTGTGTCTGGGAGTCAACTTCTTTCCAGCCTTTTCAAAGCCACTCCTATCAAAACGAAAATCCATAGAGTGAGAATGCCCAATGCTGGGAATTCCCATCTCCTTTGTTCATTTAGGACCCAGCATAGAACTGGTGTTTAGTATGTGAAGCAACTTTTTTTTATTATTCATTCATGGGATGAGGGCGTCACTGGCCAGGCCAGTATTTATTGCTCATCCTTAATTTCCAAAAGGCAGTTAAGAGTCAAGCACATTCCTGTGGGTCTGGGCTCACATGTAGACTAGAACAGGTAAGGATGGCAGTTTCCTTCCCTAAGGGCTTTAATAAACCAGATTTTTCTTTCCCCCAAACAATCAAAAATGGTTTCATGATCATCAGTAGACACTTAATTCCAGAATTATTTTTTAATTGAACTCAAGTACCACCACCACCAGCCTTGATGGGAGTTGAACTGAGATCCCGATAGTATTTTCCTGGGCCTCTAGATTAACAGGCTAGTAATAACACCATTAGGCCATTGCCTTCCCTTAAGTGAAGTATACTGGCTTTCAAACTGTGAGAGGCGTGTGAGGGTGCAGGGTACCAAGTGAAATGAACTGGATCTCTGAAAAAAGATTATTACTCTTTTACTGCCCCTTCTTTCAGCCCCTACATGGGGAAGTGACTGATTGAAGAGTGAGGCAGGCGTTGGGGGGTGAATGGCTTGTTGTGGGGTGAGAGTGTCAATGAAGTAAGAAATAGCTGGAAAAGAAAACAGAACAGAAGAGATTTCCAATTATGTAACACCACAGCCTCAGGATATCCCAAAGCATTTTACAAAAAATGTGATCACTTTTGTAACATCAGACACACAACTGCCAATTTGCACACAGTAGGTTCTCATAAACAGCAACAAGTTAGTGAGTAGACAATGACTTGAATTTTGGAATAGTAATGATGGTGAAACATTGAAAATGACAACTATTTTAGGAATCCAAACAAGTGTGCAAGAATAAGCAAATGTAAATCTCCTCCGAAGATTGTGTTGCTGAGGTTCCCCAAGAATGTGATCCCTGATTAAGAAGTCAATTGGCCAAAGCTTCCACTTTTACAATTCATTGTAACAGTTCTTTTAAAAACTACACCTTATGGAATAAGGTATAACTCAAGGCATCCGCCATCTTCACTTGGAACTTGTTCACCTCACCTTCATTGTTGCTGGGTCAAGAACCAAAAGCTTTGTCATGACAGGTCTCCACCTTGGTGCACCAACATCACATGTACTGTAGTAGCTTGCAGAATCTCTACAGTGTGGAAGCTGAGCATTCAGCCTGTCAAGTCCTCACTAACTCTCCAAAGAGCAGCCCATGCAGACTTGTTACAGCTGAGCTACCCTGCCTACAATGGGTAATTTAAGTACAGCCAATCTACCTAACCTGCACATCTTTAGGCTGTAGGAAGAAACCAGAGTGCATGAGAAGAATGTACAAACTTCACACAGATAGTCTGTAGAGGCTGGAATTGAACCTGGGTCTCTAGGGCTGTGAGGCGGCAATACTAACCACTGAGCCACATTGGCTCAATAGCACCAGCTCATGCAATAATATGGATGGGTAACAATTGCCTTTCCAGATCTGTCCAGAAATGAATAAACTAAAACTATAACAAAAACATTCAACACATTTTTCTAAAATATATAAACAATGATTTATCTGTATGAAAATTTTAATTGAAATAAGGTGACAGCATCCACAGTTCTTTCGGTTTTTATTTAATGCTCAGGAAGCTTGATGTTATTCTGGGGAAAGCCATAGTCACCCAATCTGCATAACCTAATTGTTCATTGTCACTATCACATTGCACTGTGTTGTGGATACATTGTGTACCATCTATAAGATGCACATCAACAACTCACCATTGTTTCTCCAGCAGTATGCCACTAAACTTATAATTTCTACCACTCACAGGCTGATCGAGATTTCAGGCCATGGCTAGGCTCAGGTGACTTAGACATTAAGATCTGGATGTTTTTCTTACCTTTTGGTTTTCATTTGTTTCTGCTCTTGAGATTTTTAAAAAAGTTTTGGTTTTGTAATCAAGATGGCGCCAGAGAACGGGAACTTTATAAATTTTTCACTGTACTCATGTATTCCTACGCTTGAGTACACGTGACAGTAAAATCTAATTCTATTTGTCTGTGATTTGTTTTTGGGATATATAAATGCCAGGATGCAGCAGACCTTGGATGATCCTACAGCCCTGATTTAAAGTAATATCACTGGGATTGTTACTTGTGGTCAAGAGTGCTACAAAAACTGGAGACTTAGATTTTGCCCTCAGAATTGGTCAGGTGAGAGGTACAATGCCTACATGAGTTAGTCCCCTACTTGGAAATTTCACCATTGTGTCATTTCTATTCAACAAATCTGAGTAAATAAAGTGCCTTCTTACTTACCAGTGATATCTAATGTGGTCAGCACTCAAGGGCACTCATGGGTTCCATCTTGATGTAACTTTCAGGATTGTGGCCTGTAGGTCTTGTGTGTTTATATATTTATTGAATTGCCACAGATACAGTCAGTATGAATGCTAAGAGAGGCTCATACATACAGCTGAAGAGAAAGCTAGTGAGTGGACTATTATAGATGGTATACCAGTAGACACTTTGCCACTTTGTTTGGAGTCAGAACTCAAAACAATGGGATCAAAATCCTTCCCCATAAGAGCCCAGCAGAGCTAACTCTGTCAGGGTTTGTGGATCAGTGGAAGAGGAGCTATATTATAGGTAGATTTCTATGGTTTCTGTTTTCCCCATAATCTGCATAAAGTGTCTACCCATGAAGAGTTAATTACTGCCCAGGCTCTTGGAGGGTAGTTGTGCAACAGCAGGAAATAAAAATGGTTTCCATTGCTCTCCTTCTTTGAAAATTCGGGGCCAAAAGGAAAGTCAACAACATAACCAGGCTGTTTTTGCCACATCAGTCTGCTTGACTGGCAAAATTACCTCTCTGACTCCTCCTCCTTGTCATCCTGGGGATTAATGCAATCCCAGGCTGAGAAAGCTGCCATCAGAAAGGAACAAGAAGCAAAGTGGCCACATGAGCACCGACCAGGGACTCCAGATTCTTCAAGCTCCAGATACATTAAATGTGTGTCACTGTGGGACTAATGAGACATTGGTACAGGAATCCAGGTGGCCTCAATGCTCCTAAGTCCACGATCAATCAAATGGGCAAGGTAAAGGAAGGAAAGCCAAAATGTCTATTCCTAATCACAATGTGTACTACATAGAGACCAGCCCAGAATACTAGGAAAAGTTGAAAAATATCTGTAGAAAAGCTGATAATGCCTCAGCAAAGTTGAAAGCTTAAAGATGGCAGTATACACAGACTTCATGAAACACAAAGATGAGGAATTACATTGTAAAGCCGGAGCACATGGATAAATCATCACCTAAACACAGTTTGAAGTAGAAATAAGAATTTAAAAATGATCAAAGATTTGTTTCAATGCGCAAGGTATGAAATGTTTCCTGTTGAGGGATCATGTTGCACTGAAAGATTTTGACACTCAATAATTTGTTTTATGCATTTTCTAGAACCTTAAAAATATTGCAATTTAGTGATTCAAGCCAAACATGACTTCATCTGGAATGGTCCAAATTTTTCAGTATCAGCTTGGCTTGGTGGCAACACAGTCAATTCTGAGTCAGATGGTCCTGGAATGAAGTCACATTCCAAGGTCTTGAACAGCGCAGAGTGCTGCTGCCTCAGAGGCGGTGTAGTATTTTGGTTGCAGTATTAAATTGAAGCCACATTTGCTCTTCAGGTGGACATTAAAATTCCAATTAGGTTGTTTAAGGAGTTCTCCCAGTGGCCTACATTCATTCTTCAATCATTCCTCCTATATGATATTAGTGGAAAAATAAAGTCACTACAGGCTTCAGTAATCTCCTGTCTTAAAATAGGTTGGGGGAATGATACAAACTATTAAACACCCCTCTGATAACCAAGTTATAATAACTTTCTAACTTGTCTTAAAAGGTTTATTTTCTTTTGTTCTGATTAATGATTCTGTCCAAATATATTAATTCTGTTTCTTTCCATGAATGCTACCTGACCAGCCTGAATTTTTCCAGCTTTTTTTTAAACTCCTATTTTCTTGCATAGGAAATTAAAAAAAATTAAACACTGGAATTGCTAAACAAAAAAAAAGTACAGTGTGTAATAGTGTGATTACCACAAACAATAGAGCTGAAATTTGAACTCTCAGCAGAAACTGGCCTGATTACTTCTGATCTGGGACAGGAATATATTTCATTTCATTGATTATTAATGTCATTCTTCTTTTCCCATTACAGCAGTACACTGCGTGAAATCCTGAAGATGGGAATTGAACTGCAATTTGTTTAAATTAAGTAAAATTCATGCCGTTTCTGAGCCAGTCTTTGTTTCAAACCACTAGCAGTTTGAACAGTCCCATCACAAGAATGTTTAATATGGCCAGTTAAAGCATTCACACTAGGCAACATCCTTTTGATCAGATGAGCCAACTGCAATTATGTCTGGATTACCACTGGAAATGCCCAGAAAGTTTATTTGAGGAAAATGAAAGTGATTCAAAAGTATACTTCTTTTCCAGTGACGCACAGAAACTAAAAACACTTGTAAACCATGCATCTCATAAATCATCAGCTTACCTTTTATGCCGGGAGTTCGTTTGGGACCAATGGTGGAAGAAAACTTTTGACTTAATTGACTTCAGTTCTGCTTTCAAATGGATCTGATTGAGTCTGACAGCCCCCACAGTTGTCCATTCTAACTGATCTGACCATTTCATTATGACAGCCTCTAATCCCAAAGAAGTAAATTTGTTTTCTTTGTCTTGCAAAGTGGAATACATGACGAACAGGCAGGATCAAATTTGGCGCAATTCCTACCATGGACAAACACATTGCCAATACTTAAGGGCCAAAATTCCACTACTGGGGCTTTTTGTGCAACATTGTTGGAGCAATACTTGTCAACGAAATTACTGCCTCATTTCACTTTAGTAATTATTTGCAGCTTTGCCCTTGCACAGGCAGAAAGCCTAATGGTGGAAACAGAAAATTTGGCTCATTCCAGTTCATTCAGATTCAAGGCCTATTTTTTTTAACCAGAGGACGCATGGTCAAGGTAATATGTACAAGAATCAAGAGGGAAGATGAGGGACTCAGCAAGTTCACGAAAAGAAAGAGTTAATAACAGGGAAGTGGGATTAATTACAAAGAGCTGGCGGAGCCATAATGGGCCACATGGCCTCCTTCTATGCTACAATATGTAGTGATACTAACCTAAGCATTCAGGCGTAGGTGCACAGTGAATACAGAATGTAGAAAGACGTGAACTGTTCTGGGACAAAATCTTGATCAGTGCACTGTATTCATTCATTGCACAATGGCAAGTATCTTGTGACTTTGTTCAATATAAAAAGACAAATCTCTAGCTGTTTGGCTGTGATGCGAGAGCAGAATGTTTTTCTAAATCATCTGAGAGGATAAAATTAATGTTTGTTTGGTTTGCAAATATCTCATTGGTACCTTAAGATTTCAGAACAGTTTTAACAATGTTTTCTACTGGAGGATTTCAAAAGGACCAAAAGATTTGATGGGCAAAGCTCTTAATCAGTTAGGTTGTCCTCTAAAACCTGTCTGGAGGAAATATAAAAGAAGAGAAAAAGTACAGAGTGCCCATGGAAAGATACCTCAGAAAATTGTCAGGGCTGTGTGGATGGAGGTGGCAGCCCTATTGAGTGACATTTACTTCTTTTGTGCTCACAACTGGAGACCATTGCAGGAAAATTGTTGAAGGAAGGTAAGATAACAGATGGGTTACTGTGTGCTTTCTTCCTCAGGCACCATATTCACTAACACACTATTAATCATCTAATATAATCAACTAAACACCTCTTTGTCCTCAGTGAGCATTGGATTCAATAATTCACTGAGACAGTGGCTCAGATTTTCACTCCTGGTGCATGAATTGGGATAGCTCTTGGCTGGCTGTACTGCCTTGGGAGAAACTCTACCAAATGGCAAGATCTTTATTCCATGCAGTGGTATGGGATGGAGCTAGGTCTAAAGTCACCAGACACATTCTCAGAGACAGCTACATGAGCTGCCGGCTGCCAAGGTGAGCTGATGAAAAAGCCCATCTCAATTCTCTTGACTTTATTTCAGTAGTTTACTCATAATTTAGGTCCCCTAACCCTCACATTGCTAATCCCTTTCCATCTACTGACTGTATTTTCTACATTATTGAACTCTCAACTTTGATATGACCTTCATATTCCATTTGTGCGAACTCATGTCCCCACCCCACTATCCTGATTGTTCCTTACAGCTCCAATGCCAACTTATTGCCAGCTTATGCCAGCTCACTACAACAATATCAACCCACTCACTACCCTTTGATTTTATGCCCTCCATGCTAACTGACCCAGCATCCATTAGCATATATGAAGTCCAGCAAGAAAGAGGGTGATTCTGGGCTTCCTTTTAGCGAATGAAACCTGCCAGGTATTTGGGCGAGATGGGGAGCATTTTGGTGGAAGTGACCATAACTTGGTTAGATTTAGAGTATTTATGGTAAGGGACAAAGATTAACCTAAAAGAACATTAGGGGAGAGTTAATTTTACTATGTTGAGGTGTGAGATCACTAAAGTGGACAAGAAACAGTTACTTGATGGTAAATGAATGCCAAATCAATGGAAGGTATTCAAGAAAGACATAAGGAGAGTTCAAAGCAAATGTGTTCACTTATAGACAAAGGACATACCTCACAAATCCAGGAAACTGAGGGGCTTAAAAGAAAGGATTAAAAAAACATGGAATCTTACATCAATGCTGAGGGTTTAATGATGTAGAAAATATTCAGTGAATTTAAGAAAAGAAAATTAGGAAAAACAAGTGAGGGCATAAAAACTATTTGCAAATAAGATCAATGAAAACCCAGAGACGTTTTATATATTCATGTCCTGGACTTTTAGAATGACAAGGTTTCTTTTTCTGCCACTCAAAGATCAGTGATGAATACTCAGCACCAATTAATGCACTGATGAACTCCGATCGCATGGAGATGGGATTTCCATCTCAGAGACTTGCTGAACGTCTGATTTCCTTTCAGTTCTAGCAATGCTAGGATCTGCAGTGGACTGGACTAAAGCAACAAGAAGTCCCCTGAATCTTTGTCCTGAAAGTCCAGGACCATGTAAGTAAACAGGGGAGAGGAGGTAAGACCTGGAGGGTTGGGCAGAGGGGATATTGAGGATGTTAGTGAAGTGGGAGGAAGGACCCAAAGGGATTTAACATTTCTGAACATGGATAAATCCCTTGACCTGAATGAAGTTGTTAAGGGAAACAGGAGAAGAAATAACAGAGTGTCTGATCATTATTTTCCAATCTGCCTACAGGAGCACTGCCAGAGCGCATGGACAGGACTACAAGCACTGTGATGTGGAGAACCATTTCCTTTGCAGTTATATAGGAATATAGGAACAGGAATTGGCCCCCTAACTTCATGTTGTGCTTGTCTCTAAATGGGACTAAAACATACTTCCCTCTCCAGGATAGGTAGGCTACTACTGAACAATGGCAAAATACTTAGAATACTTAGGTGGTTGTTCTTGACCAGTGTGGACAGATACGCTGAAGGGCTCTTACCTGAATTGTAGATATCCATAGCTCGGGATGTTGAAGATCTGAACAAAAGATCTAGCAGCTTCTGTGGCAAGAAAGCAGAGTTAATTTCTTGAGTCGAGTGACTTTTCTTCAGAACTAATTTGTATAACCTTTCTTCATTACTTACCCCTGAAGTCCAGGAACCATTCTTGTAAATCTTTGTTGTACTCCCTTCAAGGCCAATATATCCTTCCTAAGATGTGATGACCAGATCTGCTGACAATCCTCCAAGTAGGGTCTAACCAGGGTTTGTTTTAACCTCAGAATAGCTCTGCATTCTTATACTCCAGTCCTCTAGGTATAAAGACCACTATTTCTTTAACCTTATTGATTATTTTCCACACTTGTTTGTAGCATTTTAAATATCTATGCACCTGAACCTCAAGTGTCTTTTGACATTAATATATTAACTGCATACCATTTAGAAGCTACCCTGATCTATCCCTTTTCCCTCCAAAATGAAAAACCTCACATTTGCTTACATTGAAACTCATCTGCCACAGTCTTGCCCGTTCACCAAGTCTATCCATATCCCATTGTAATTTTACACTATCATCAACACTGTCCACAAGCCTAAAACTCTGTGTCATCAGAAAATTTGGATATTGAGCTTCTATGTCTTTACCATAGTCATAGCAGTGTGTGCGCTTTTATTTGGTTAGAGGTGGAGGTAGGGAGGGAAACACTGAGGAAGTGTTTAGGGTTGAACTGTCACTTGACTACAGCTCCTCCGTAAAACACCTTCTGGAAGAAGTGACTGCACTGATGCAGATCTTCCCCACGTCAGCCAATCAGAATTCACCACTCTACTGCCCTCCTCCAGGTGGCACGGTGACTCAGTGGTTAGCACTGCTGCCTCACAGTGCCAGGGACCGGGGTTCAATTCCACGCTCAGGTGACTGTCTGTGTGGAGTGTGCACATTCTCCCTGGGTCCACGTGGTTTCCTCCGGGTGATCCGGTTTCCTCCCACAGTTGAAAGATGTGCAGGCTGGGTGGACTGGCCATGCTAAATTGCCTATAGTGTCCAGGGGTGTGTAAATTAGGTGGATTAGACATGGGAAATGTAGGGTTATAGGGAAAGGGTAGGGAGATGTGTATGAGTGGGTGCTCTTTGGAGGGGTGGTGTGGACTTGCCGGGCTGAATGGCCTGTTTCCACACTGTAGGGATTCTATGATTCTAATAGTCATTAATAACTGATGATAAGAATGGAGGTCCTAATGCTGATCCTTGTGGGACACCACTAGTCACATCCTGCCTATTTGAGTACCTACCAATTATCACTACTTTCTGTTACCTGCTACTCAAACAATTTCTGAGCCATGTCAATAACTTGCCCTCAGCATTATGGGCTTCTACTTTATTTAACAGCCTGTTATGTCAACTTTATATAAAGCCTCCTGGAAGTCCATAAAAACAAGATCCATTCTCCTGTCCACTACCTTAGTTACCTCTTCAAAAAATGCAATGAGGTTTGTCAGACCTGACTTATCAGTCATGAATCCAAACTGGCTCTCCCTGAATAACTGAAAAATTTCATGCTGTTCAGTTACCCCAACCTTAATTATGGACTCAGATGTTGGGCTAACTGATTTGAATTTCTATGGTTTTCCTCTCTCACCTTCACAAAAATTGGAGGGACAAATGCAATTTACCAATCCAGAGGATGATCAGGAGGTGCTGTTCTTATGTCCCCTGCCAGTGTTACTCAGCTGCCTCCCATTATGGGTTACCATGTCTTGCAAGATAGAGGACCGAATGTGGATGTGCTGCTCTTTGTTTGGAGGATGTGCCTGATGCAACAACTCAATATCTCCAGCTGTATAGATGCAATGAGAGGTGAATATGATGCCTACAACATTGATAGATACGTATGGGTGAATTGGAGTATCTGGATATTAAGCCTGTGTCACTTATCAGGGAATCCTTTAGGTATGTGATAGGTGTTTGGCACCATGAGCAATGTGAGAGACTGGTGTTGTGGATATATCATGTGAAAATGGATTGACAGGGTTAGGGGTTAGGTTGCAATGATAACACATACTGTAGCCAGGTCCTCCTGCCTAGATACTGAGAGTTGTCCTTCTTTGACACTTTCTCCCATTCCCTATGGAGGGCTGTTCTTGAAGTCTTTGTGAGGCCAAAGGCATCTCTCCTCCTGCTCACTTGCACTACTAAATCTTTCAGTGCAACATTGTTCACTATGGATCCCTACTTTGCCCTGTGTTCCCTTTCTAAGAATTTGCATCGTGGCAATCTTTCTTTTGTCCAGCTTCCTTTCAAGAGAAAGTCTGTCTTGTGTAAAGCAGGTTCCTGTATCAAATAGTGCGTAACAGTTCAATTGAAGTTACTTGCACTGCACCCAGGTTCTTGCAGCAATACTCCAGGTATTGATTTCCACTGTGATCTCTTCACACTGCCTCCTGAGCACATATCTGGAGCATTTGCTACCACCCTGGGGACTGTCATTAATTGTAGGGTAACAAGGAGAACAGAAAACAAAAAATCAAGTGAAAGCGTAGTTTGAAAACAAAGGTTTAAGAATGGACATGTGAAAAACAAAATGATGGATCATTTCTAGCTCTGATAATGACTACTTTGTGCGTAAATGGGTTGAGATGTTTGTCAAAAAATAGTGATGTGTTAACAATATACTCAGATATTAACTTACACATTGGCCAACAATTGAGGGTACTGAGGTGTACAGTGGGTTGTGAAAACCTCTAGGATGTGCTGACTAATTTAATTTATTCCACAAATTGCTTTTTCACACAGACACCATCTTGATGTTAACCTCATGCTGGATTTGCAATTCAGTTTCTCATTAAGCACACTGTAGGTAGATAAGACAGTAAATAAATTGCTAATCATGTGATAGTTGTTTATTTAGTGCTGATCAACCTCTTGGTCCCAGAAATCAACAATTTAAGCTGAGTCTCATTCCTTCTTAGATATTTTTTAAAATACCATTTTTTTCTCCAATTTGCTTTCTTGCATCTTTTAAAATTTGATCTCTTTAACCTTGCTTTCATTTCTCTTTCTGTTAATTCTAATTTGCTAGCACTCCCTATCATTCCTCTCTGTCTCTCACTCGCATTCCTTAAAACAGTAGTTTAGGAGATAACTCATTATCATTGGACCAATTCCTAGATACCTTGTTACGCTTTGTACAACGCTATTAACTTGCAACTCCAACAGATTGTGGATGCAAAACATTTTTAAGCTGAATAGAGCAGATAAGGTCTAACTAAAAAGCTGATTCAGCAAAAATGACCCAATGTTTTGTTAAACTGCTCAGAATAATTGGGATAGATTTAGCATTCAACTGTTGCATTGTTGATGGAAATCAAATGACCTGGTGCAGCCTGACAATTTTGCTGCCAAAAGTCTTTGGAAAGGTTAGGCCCATAGCATGGGCTCATCTTGGAAGACAGAAATCCTGATGCAGTTAGTTTGGTGGATTCTAGAGGAACTTTCATGATCCTTCTGATCCCACAAATTTGCGAAAATTATCTTTGGACTCCTCTTTTGTTGATAATGATCACAGTAAATGTAGTACAAACGCAAACAATGTTGGAGAAACCTAGCAGGTCCGACGGTGCTTGTGGAGGGAGAAGACAAGTTAATGTTTCAAGTTTGGTATGGATTCCTTCAGAATTGACTTTATTTGCTCTATCCAGCTCAAAATTGTTTTCATTACATTTTTTGGCGGAAGTAAAATGCAAAAAAAACAAAAGGATCGTTAATAATGGCAAAAGGGGAAAAGAGATGCCAAATGGGTGCAAATTAGTTGTGAAAAGGAAAGTACAGGGTCACAAAGTACAGGGCGACACGGTGGCTCACAGTGCCAGGGACCCAGGTTTGGTTCCGCCCTTGGGCGGCTATCTGTGTGGAGTTTGTACGTTTTTCCCGTGATGGTGTGGGCTTCCTCCCACAGTCCAAAGAAGGGCCTGTTTCCATACTGTAGGGATTCTATGATCTACAAAGACAAAAAGAAAACAAGGCTTGAAGGAGGCAGTAAGAATATAAGAAAACAGAGCTCAGACATAACGCTGCCAGTTTTTGATGTTACTGAATTCAGTATTGAGACCTTGAGTGGAAATGACGCGCTGTTCCTCAAGCTTGCATTGTGATTTGGTGGAACATTTGAGCAATCCCAGGACCGAAATATTAGCATGAGAGCAAGATGGTTTATTGGGAAGTCAAGATCATTCCTATGGACAGAGCAGAGGTGTTCTGTAGAGTGGTTACGCTGTTTGTGTTTGGTATTGCCAATGTAAAGGAGACCACAATGAATGCAATGCATGTTTTTTCCCAAAAAAATGACAAACGGATTGCTCTACCCAGCATAGAACCATGATTTCTTTGCTTGAGGGGGCTTCATGTTGATTCAGATGCATACTAGGCAACCATTTCTTGGGATTAGCAATTCCATTTCCATTGGGCAGCCATCCTCAAAATCTTTCCCATTGCATCAAAAGTTATATTCATAACTTTTGATAAAACTAATTTTAATTAGTTGATGTTGTATTCTGAAATCATTGATTCCTTTTCAGTAATGATAATGATAAAGATAATGCCTTGTCAAAAACTTGAGGAATATTATTAATACAATCAAAAGCCGTAGCGTATTGAAACCAAATGGTTTTTCGACATGATTTTTTCCAATTATTTTGAGAGCTTCCATATGTACCCTTATCCCTTGATCTTTCTTGGATACCTTTAAATTACCCCAAGGATGCGATCTTTTCCAATCATCTCCACACCAACAGTCATTGATGAAAGTTTTAGTATGATTGTGTCTGACTTCTGCACCTGGACACAGAGAGCCTCAGGCATAATACTTAGTTACTTAACCTTTGGAAAACCTGAGGTGAAGAAAGGTGACGGTATGATCACAATGCTTAAACTTTCGCAGTGTTAAAGGCAACAATCTTCCATAAAATATGTTTTGTTTTCTCAGCAGCTGTCTGAAAGAAAGAAAATATTTCTTTGAATTGGTTTGGAATATTGTTATAAGTAAATGGGTCTCTGTATCATTACATGCATGAGATGAACAAATAAGTATCAGTGAACTTTCAAATTATATATTAACAGAAATCCTCAGTTAAACTAGCTACTTTAATATCACTCCAACTAAACTGCACTCTCTTTTGAGAGAAGTTATTTATTTCAAGTCAACAAAGTATACGATGTTCTTTTTTATTGGAAAAGAGGGCAAGAATATTGCGCGTGTAGTTCACAGGAAGCAGGTTTTACAAAACTGTACTTGCTTGTCCGAAAATAGTGCTCATGTCTGTTTCTTCTTGGGCAGCTTGTGGCAGTACAGTCCCTGACCTGCGTCACTGAATGTAGCTCTTGGTAGCCTTGCATCAATGATGTATTATCAGTGGAGCTGGTGAGTGTTTATACATTGAAGCTCTGGGATGACGGTGAAGCACTCCAGTGAGGTCTGGAGCTTGTTTTTCAGATTTTTGTGATCATTTCCTATGCCACTTGCTGTAGGCCCCAGTGACTATTTAAAATAGTGGTGGTTCATATATAACATGGGACCTTTGACTCTTTCATCATTTTTCATCTCCTTATTCACAACAGTAGGGGAATGACTAATGTCTCTTCCTCTGTCTGTCACCCTTTTTCCCTGGTCTTTGTATTTTCTATTCCATTTCTTCATGAGGGCTTTTGTACTTTGGTCAAACTGACTGATTGTGAGAGACATTATATCTGTATTATTTCTGAAAAAAACTTTTTTTCAATGGAGTTTGAAAACACATTTGTGCTTGTTTTCACAGGTGTTTGTACTTGGAAAAGGGTTAGCTGCTGCCTAGGAGGTTCTACCACACAGCACAGTGCAGAGTTGACTGTGCTGTGGGTCCTTCAGTTGTTAACAGTAGGTAAAGAGTTTAACAGATATTAATCATCTGTGCATTACTCAGAGCTGTGTTTTAATTTCTGGCTGTGAACACAAATATTGTACTGGGATAGGATTTTATTTTGTTTTGCAAAAGAAAAGAATATATGATTCAAGTAAAAACATCTAAACGGGTTTTAAAAATTTGTTACCTTGACCAATTTTTTAACTTTTAGCTTCTGGATAGTTCTGAGAAGAGATCATTTACTTTTTAACGTTATTTTGTTCTCTATTTTAAGCATAGATGATACATTCTTCTCTGCCTACAACATCATTTTGATATTGAAAGCAATAATAGGGCTGAGAGGGATGAGGGTAAAATGAATGTTGCACTTCAAAAGAATGTTGGTCCACTGTCTATTTCTCCATTTCCTGCAGTATTGGTTTTATAAAGGTACATTCCTGGACTTGTGCTTGCAATGGAGCACACACAGCTCGTTCCTCTTTCTCAATTCAAAATCTTTAAAATCTCAGATCCCCATAGCACAGCTCTTGTTATAATATACTTCAATACCTTCCCAAAAACAATGTAACATTTTGCTTTACGAAGAAGATGTAAGCAAACTTCTGTGAAAAAGAGGCAAAGGCAAAATTCTGTGCTATAACTGTTTAAATTAATTGCCATTTGATTTACAGCACAACACTGTTTATGTAAGTTCACAATTATGTTCAACTCCTGATGAGTGGATTTTAAAAATTAATGCTCCTGTGCATTGCTTTGCATGATCTAAATGAACACTGAAAACGCAGGCTTGGCAAACGTGTCCTGTATAATTTTCTGTTCATAAATTTTCATGGACAGAAAATCATGTCGAGCGTGATCACCTCCCTGACTGAATTCCCAATATATGCTTCCAACAAGCAAAGCTCTAAACTGGCAGTGTTAATTCATAAAATCTGTCCCATGGAAGTCCTGCTGCCAACTTGGAACTTAAGCTACTAGGTTACAGTTTGATAGATGTGTATTAACATGTTGAGGCTTGAAATAAAATCAGGAGCAATTCTCTTTCTTTTATTCTGTTTCTCTCACGAAACAAGGAAAGGAATCGGCAGAATAATTATTTCTTCCTTAAGTCTTAGAAACAAAAACAAATGCCACTGTTATCTTTCTGGTGGCAAAGCACATACCAGCAGGTTCACCCAGTTAGACTCACAAAGCCAGGCAACAATGGGTCCTATCCACAGCTGTTGGCAGGAGCCAGCTCAACCTCTCAGCAGAGCAGTGAAGAGTGCAAGATGTTTTTACAGCTGAAAATAAGATGAAGCACCATGGCACCCCCTTGTGCTCTCCATTAGCTGCTAAACTCCATGAAGTACAACAGCTAGTACATAAACAACTTGTGAAAGCCATTCCATTAAAAAAAAGCGTCGAGAGAGGAGGAAAATATCTTTGATTTGAACAATGTAGGTTTACACTCAATAATACACAGGATGGAGGTGTTCTTTAAAATAGTAATTGGACAGCCTTCTTGAATCAATGCAAGAAAACAATCTTTTAAATTTTATTAAATCAACTGGCTTACGTACTTGCTTATTAGTTTAAAAATCTGTGTCTCATCCAACTCAATCCAACTCTTGCAAAATTTTCTATTATTCATAATTTAGAAGATGAGATCTAATACTGAAATTAAGTTAGGGTTAATTGGAAAGAAAATGAAACTTGTGCTGGGCTGACGTGGTCTCTAAAGGCAAATGTAAACGAATGATTAAACTAAAAACTGAACCATGTGGGCTGTCTGAACTGCAAAATTAGTTTTACAGTGTTAAAAATGTAAGTATTTAATGTTGACAGAGAAATGTACATTTGTTACCTTTGGCTCAGTTTATAATTAGTACACTGTATAGCATGAAATGGAGAGGACAGAGCCAGAAATTCCTGGGAATGATTCTCAGAAGAAATTGAGTTAAGAATAAGAATTAAGTTAATGGGACAACTTAAGAGAAACTGCAGTTGGTGTCAGCATTATCTATATTGAAACAAATTCCTAACTATTATCCAGTTACTTTTGCAGGAATGTGCCCAGGTATGTGGAGATTAGTAAGGGTGATTTAGGTTTTGTCTGTGATGTCTATTGTAGTTGAATAGCATTCTCACGCTCTCTGTCAATATTCATATGTGAGAAGTAGCCAGTCAGGCAAGTTGAAATCACATTTCTTAAGAATCAGGTGGCTTGTTCTGTCCAATTTTCAGCTAGGGAGAAGACATTAAATTAGTATCATACTCAGTATTCTTAGCAATAATGTCTTCACGCTCTCTTACCTAGATCTTGCCCTTATAAGTTTCTTTAGGCGCTAGGTGAGAATCTGGCCATGTTGGTGGGCCAAGAGGCTGATGAAAAGGGCAGATGTAGATCATTCAGTCCCTCAGGCCTGATCTATTATTCAATGAGATCAGAGCTAACCTGTGACCTAACCTCACATGCCTACTTTTGTATGATATTCCTTAGATATTTCTTAACATCTTTGTTTAACAAAAATCTATTCAAGTTATAATGAACAGACAAGTTAGGGTAAATTTGTGCTAAATTTGTGCATGAAAATTCACCACTTGTAAAAGAGATTCCCAAACTTCTCCATCTGTGTGAAAGGCGTTTCCTAACTTCATGCCTTAATTCCTGGTTTAAATTTTGTGGATATGTTTCTCAGTCAGACGGTTCTAACTAGCTTTAGAAATAACACTAAATAACACTATGGTTCTCCTTAATAACATGGGAAGGATCTATTAGGAACCTGAGTGGTGTGCACATAGTGAGATGTCTGACAGATTTGATAAGGTCCATTTTAAGACTGAGATCACCTTGCTCCATTTTTTATTATTTTGATAAGCGCTACAATTGTTTTGTATATTGCATACATTTAAATACAACACCCCCAGTCCTCCAATGATTGCACCCCTACCCCTTTCTCATAGTTATCCTCTTATCTGCTGTGCCTGAAATTAGATTCCTGCCCTATTGCATACTCTCTGTCTTATTACTTGTTCCGGAAACTTTAAAAACCTCTGCTGAACGCCTCCCCTTCCCTTTAATTTTTTTCCCATAGTTTTCCATGCACAGCCTGAGTTATGCAATTCACCAGGATTGCGGACCCAGCTTGATTCAGGTGGAGCCTGTCCCACTGGAACAGTTCCTTCCTTCCCCAGTACTGATGCCAATGTCCTATGAATTCAAACTTGTTTCTCCTACACCAATCTTTGAACCATGTGTCTATCTCTTTAATCTTGTTGACCCTGTGCCAATTTGCTCATGCCTCAGATAGTAATCTGGAGATTATCGTCATTGAGTCATACAACATGGAAACAGATCTTTCAGTCCAACTCAGCCAGGCTGACGAGGCTTCCTAAACTGAGCTAGTCCCATTTGCCTGCATTTGGCCAATATCCCTCTAAACCTTCCCTATGTCTTTTGAATGTTGTGACTATACCTGCATCTACCACTTCCTTTGGCAGTTCATTCCATATATGCACTGCTCTCAGTGTGACAAAGTTGCCCCTCAGTTTCTTTATAAATCTTTCCCCTCTCATCTTAAACCTCTGCCCTCTAGTTTAGGACTCCCCTACCCTGGGGAAAAGACATTGGCTATTCACTTTACCTATGCCTCTCATGATTTTATAAACCTCTTCAAAGTCAGTCCGAAGTCTCTTATGCTCCAGAGAAAAATATCCAGGCCTACCCAACATCTCCTTATATATCAAATCCTCAAGTCTCAGTTATATCTTTGGAAGTCTTTTCTGTGATCTTTCCAGAATAATAACATCCTTCCTATAACAGGGTGACCAGAATGATACGCAGTACTCTGCAAATGACCTCGCCAATGGCTTAGACAGCTGCAACATGATGTCCCAACTCCTATACTCAATGCTCTGACCAGTGAAGGCAAGTGTGCCAAATGCTTCTATCACCCCTCTGTCTACCTGTCATGCCATTTTCAAGGAACTATGTACCTGCACCCCTAGGTCTTGCTGTCCAACAACAGTCCTCAGGGCCTTAATATTTACTGTGTAGGTCCTGTCCTGGTTTGTCTTTCAAAAATGCAACACCTCGCATTTATAAAGTAAACTCCATTTGCCACCCCTCAGCCCATTGGCCCAGCTGATCAAGATCTTGTATAGTCTTAGATAACCTTTCTCATTATCCACTATACCACCAATTCTGGTATTGTCCACAAACTTACTAGTCATGCCTCCTATATTCTTATCATTTTTTTTGGTTCTACTTTCTATTTTAACCCCTATAAGCTCGTATTCCCTCAGCAGAAATTCTTCCCTCTTTCTATCAATATCATTGATACCCATGTAGACTACAACAACTGGATCTTACCCCTCCCAGCCCATGTTCCTCTGTGGCCCAGATGAGATATCTTGAAACTAGGCATCTGGCAGGCAACACAGCCTTTGGAACTTTCAGTTCTGGCCATACAGAATAGTGTCTATTCCCCTGGCTATATTATCCCTGATTATAATTATATTTCTGTTTTCTCCCCTGTTTTGAATGGCTGCCTGTACCATGGAGCTATGGTCAGTTTGCTCATCCTCCCTACAGCCCCACCCAGTCTCTTCCACACAGGGAGCAAAAATCTCAAACCTGTTAGACAGGCTCAAGGGCTGAGGCGTGTTTAGCATGCCCTCCTGGATTCTGCTCACTTAGTGACTATCTTAGGATCCCAACATTGCCTTTCCTTGCCATGCCAGTTACACAACTTGGCAGCTTAGAGTCATAGGGCTATAGACTCACACAATACAGAAGAGGACCTTCAGCCCACTGAGTCTCTACTTACAACAAAAAAAATCCCATCACCTCTCTACACAAATCCCACTTTCCAACAACTAGTCCATAGTCTTGAATGTTATGACATTTCAAGTGCTCATCCAAGTATTTTTGAAGGTTGTGAAGTTTCCTCTCTCTACTGCCTCCCAAACAGTGCATTGCAGACCACCATTTCCCTTTGAATGAGAAAAAAAACTTTCTTCAAATCCTTCTAAGCACTCTGTCCTTTAAAATTATGGTGCATCATTCTTGACCTTCTAAATAAGTGGAATAGCTGCTTCCTGTCCACTCCATCCATAGTTATTATCTGGACTGGGTCCAGGAGGGCATTTCTTTGCAGCAAGACATGAGGAACATTAACACAAAAGAGAGGGAGAGAGAAGACATCACAACCAGTAGTTAGAAATGGTACACAATGATTGGGAGCGACAGCAAGGTCAATGGAAAAGTGCCAGTGGTGTGGAAAGTGATACTCTATGAGTATCAATTTTTCTGCATTCCTTCAGGAGCAGGCCCAGTCTTCTCTTGAGAGTGCCAGGATTCGTTCATAGGAGCTGAGGAATGGATATCAGTGGCCCCTCGCCAGCACCCATAAGTTTTCTCAGGGCTCTTTCTGTCCTTCAATGGGCTGCCCTCTGTAATGAAAGAGTGGGCATGAGTAAGATGAGAGTATGTGGCAAGGCTGTTAATAATAGTGCATGTGAGATATCCTGAAGATTTGAGGAGGCAGCACAGATGGCATGCACTGTTGGTGGTGTGGGTGGTTGACTGAGCAGTGCGGGTGAAGAACAAGTCTTTGTGAGAGATGTAAGCAGTAGGACTGAGACAGTGATTGTGTGGTGGCAATGAGAAAGTCCAACAGAGGAGAGTAGGTATTTAACCTTCTTTCTGTATTGTTGGCCATTGATCTGTATCCTGTGGATGGCATTGGCTTGCATAGTGGCCTCAGGTCAGGCTGTATTCTTCCAAAACATGTGAAAGAAGTGAGATATTCAACACATTATCTCCACTGTTTTGGCCACAGGTTGGTTATATCAGTTGGATGGCTGGTGAGTGATGGGTTCAATTCCTACACCAACTTAGATTACCATGAAGGACTCTTCTTTGCAACCTCTCCCCTTGCCTGAGGTGTGGTAATCCTCAAGTCAAAGCACTAACAGTTGTCTCTCTCTCTATAATGGGGGAGGAGCCCTATTAACTATCTTGCTTTTACCTCTCCTCTTATTATGGTCAATCTAATGGTCTCAGAGGACGCATGTTTATACAGTGAAATATGAAGTATTAAATGCAAAGTTATTTGACAAGACTTTTGGATAGTCATGTTAAATCTACATGCTATTCCTCAAGGCAATGGTTTGATCTCGCCGAGAACCTGGGGCACGATGTTACGCAATAACAGGCTTGAGGGTCCAGAGGATTCTTGTGCTCAGTTTGGAGGGATAGGGCAGCAGAGCTCAGGTTGGGTGTCAGGGCCACAGTGCCGGGCTGGGAGGGGGCTTGGGTTGTTCGGGGGTATTGGTTTTGGTCGGGGGGTGGGGGGGGGGGCGCTGGGCCCTGGGTGAGCAGCATGGTGGCTCAGCAGTTCGCAATGCTGCCTCACAGCGCTAGGGGCCTGGGGTTGATTCCAACCTTGGGTGACCGTCTGTGTGGAATTTGCACATTCTCCCCTTCCCTGCGTGGGCTTCCTCCGGGTGCTCCAGTTTTCTCTCACATTTCAAAGACATGTAGGCAGATTAACCATGGTACATGCAGGTTTGCATGTAGAGGGTGGGTCTGGGTGGGATGCTCTTTGGAGGATTGGTGCAGACTCGGTGGCCCAAATGTCCTCTTTCCGCACTGTGGGTATTCTATGACTCTAAGTGAGGAGTGACATCAGGGCCCATGATTTCTGTCCCTAGCCCTATCCTCAACTCTCAGATTTAGAAGACAGATCCAAACAGTCATCCCCTCCGTCAGTCTCACCATCAAACCACGTGTCTATGATATGTTGTTTGAAAAAAGGGAGGAAATGGTACAAGTGCATGATCAGTGAGCACGTAAACAGTTTTTATAGATTGAATCAGGGCAAAGCACAAGAGTTCAAGATCTTCAGATGAATACTTGGCAACAGGTATTGATCAGTATTCCCTGACTTTTCTCTGTCATAGAAATATCAAAACTAGAAGCAGAAGCCAATTTACTCCCATGGGCCTATTCCACCATTCAACATGATCCTGGCTATTCCTCTTTGTAAAAGCCACATTCCGGCTCTCCCCATACCTCTCGTCACCTCTTGGAATTTATGTCTTTCTTGAATATATTCAGCAACTTGGCCTCCATAGCCTTCTGTGGTAGAAAATTCCACAGATTCACCAGTAACTATGGCTATAGCAGATATTATCTAAGTAGCATATAGAGAACCTTTCTGGGTGTCAGCAGACATTCTCCAAACATCAATCAAAGGCCTTATGTTTTCCCTTATATTCTAAATATTCTTAACCTAAACAAAATAGCAATTTTCACTTTAAAGTTTAGACAGGGGAGTTACTCACCTGGCCTTAGTTACCAAGGCTACCACTCATCTTGTGATACCTCCTGGTCCCACTCGATGATCTTCTGTTTTCCCTGTGATGTCACACTCACCCATCTTGTGCAGCTGTTGAACTCGTGGTTGCTTTGAGGCTGAAGATGGAGAAAGAAAAAGTAGTGTCTTATTCTTCCCACAAGCTCCCATTTATATCACTGAGTTTTCCTATATGTCACAAAATAAAAACTTAAGGAATAGGATCTGGCATAGGCCATTTAATCCCTTCAGCCTCTTCTTCTATGCAAAAGATCAAGCTTCACTCTACCTTTCTGCATGAATACAAAACATTATAAGGTCATAATAACCTCAAGTCTTAAGATCATCATTTTATATATATTCATTCTCTAAGTACCCAAAGATCTATTACTTTGTAACTTGAATATATTCAAAGACTGAACATTCAAGTTGAAAAAAATATCAAGCAGAGAATTCCAAAGATTTACAAACCTCTTGGGAAAGACATTTTCACCTCATTTCAGGCCTAAATGGCAAAATTCCTTATTCAGAGATTGAGACCACATTTTCTCGAGACTCCTGCCAGGAGAAACATTTTCATCAAGCTCCATATTCTTTCAAATTCTAGGAACATAGTTCCAATATACCAAATGTCCCCTCAAGGGGCAATTGACTCATCCCAGGAATCTGAACTTTCATTGTATTCCCTTAAATAAGGAGAGTGGAAGTCCAGATCTCTAGGTGTGAACTAACCAAAGTCTTCCATGGCTGCGGTAAGATTTTTTTTGTATAATTCTAATATCTTTGTTACAAAAAGATAATTAACAATTTACAAACAAAAAAACAGGATTTTCTGGAGAAGCTGGTTACAATCAGCTCTGAAGAATGGTCATTAGACCTAAAACATTGACTTGACTTTCTTTCCATATATGCTACCAGACTTGCCAAGTTTCTTCAGCAATTTCTGTTTTTGTTTCAGATTTCCAGCGTCGGCAGTTCTTCATTTTTTTTTGATAACTGAACACTTTCTCTCTTAGTTGCTTGAAGTATTTATATGTTAACATTCATGTATAAGAACACCTGAAACCCTCTGAATTCAAACATTTCCCAGTCTCTTAGCATTCAAAAATATATTTTTTTAAAAGTTTTTTCCTAAGTGGGTAACTTCACACTTCAAAACTTTACCTATTTTTCTGACCCATACTCTGGCCCACTGACACATCCTGTAAATATCCATTCACATCATTTTGTGTTCTTTTCACTGTTTACTTACCTAATTAGCTTAAAACCAACCACCAAGAAACTTAAATGTATTATGCTCAGTTTCCTCATCTAAATTATTAATATAGATTGCAAATTAAAGCGGCCAAATTTCTACATACCATAATAATCTAGACCATTTTACAATCTAAAGGAATGATTCCCAGATCTGGACAAACTTTGGAAGATTAGAGTTATGGCATTTGTAATCTTCTCAGCATGTCTTTTAAAATACCCCGTAGGACGCCATTTGATCTTGGGGACTTGCCATTCATTAGTTCCATTATTTTCTTTATCCTCAATCCTAATTAAATTTTGGATCACCATGTGACTGCTGTTCAAAAGGTTGAAGTACACGCTGGAGTCGGAATCAGTGATGTGATACAAATGGAAAATTGTTTCAGGAACATAACTCCAGTCACTGACATGGGTAAACGGACCAGAGATTGAGGCTGGGAGCAGGTGGCTGTTTCCAGAGGGAACTGTGTCATTTGAATGACTTGAATCACATCAGTGGGACAAGTGGTCAAAGATCAGAGGCAGGAGCTGGACTTGGATTTGAAAGGAAAGTAAAAATGCCAAAGGAAAAAGAAACACAAAGGCTGCTTTAATTGCTGACTGAGAATTGAGACCTAAAAGACCAGAACTTATGAGGAGCAAAAGAGTGAAATAAAGTAACTAAAATTAAACTAAAACCAAAAAGGCAAGAATGAATTTTTAAAAAGTACAATGAACGAAATTTTAAAATAAACTTGCACAGAAACGAAACTACTGTTACATTGTCAGAAATCTGGCCGTCCAATGACCAGAATTGTCTGAAAACTGGGCATTGTTCTCTTGAGTGATCTGGGCACTACTTCCAGAACAGAGTAAACATAGGAATGAAGAGCTGATTCACAGTCTGATAACAGATGGTATATCTGCAAGTGATACGCACAGCTAAACCCATTACAGCACTTAAAGATCTACTTTGTGAGGCTCTCCCCATTCTCTGGACACAAAGCAGCCGATTCCATTGATGGGCAATCCAAAATCTGAGAAAATTGGAAACGTGGCATTGTCTTGAACCCTCGGGCGCCAAATTCTGGACATTAGACCTGTACTTCAGAAATTTGCCACATGAATCCTGATAAGAGACATTTGATGCAGCAAATTGAATAGGAATTGCTGCCGAACACTGACAGAAAGTGGTACCATTACTATAAAAACAGGAACCAAAGTCTGTCAACAAGAATTACATGTAGATGCATGTTCTTTTTCATAATATATGTTGGGATGTAGAAGTAAATCTTACATGTTTTTCTTAGGTTGTTTACTTTGTCTGAGTTTACTTTCTCTTTATGTTCTACTCATCACCTTAACCATATGCTAAAAGTTCTTTCTTCATGACTGTAGTCTTTGTGAAGAATGTTTGTAAGTCCAATAACATCTGTAGCTGGAAAATACAGAATGCAGCGTATTGGAAAATTTCAAATGTATTAACATAATTTTTTTTTCATTGATGCAATGGATGGGTACACATAAACAAAACCTCTGTGATTTCCCAGTTAGTTATTCACTGAGGATAAAGTCTTATGGGCGAAGTTCTTCCCTTAGCATCTCTCCATCTCCATTAGGCAGCAAATTTATTTTTTCTTTTCACTGTGTATCTGGAGTTGGTCACTGTCAACTTTCTCTGCAAACTATTGCAATACTATTGCAATTGCTGACTAGTTCTCCGGTGCAAATCTGATTTACTCGAGAAATAATTCCAATAATTTATGAAATCAGAACTAGTTGAACCAAGACATCAGGTTAGCTGCTCACTTATTTGCTCCCGTAATTCTATTCATCTTTTCCAGTTCCAGAGTTTAGAAATAAGTTATACATACGGATAGAAAATAATATTGAGCCTCCCTGTAGAAACAAAAACAACTGAAGTTACATTCAATTTTCATGTCGTAATAGCACTTAATCATGCCAGGGAGAGCCAAGGAACATAAGACAACATTTCATCTTCATGTTGTGATTAATTTCTTCCAGGGATGGGACGAGTTATTTATCATTTAATCCAAAGTAAAGTATTCTGATGGAAATCCGAGCAGTGATTTTTGGCAATGCAGGGGAAAGTATGCCGTTGGGATGATACTTAAAAATGTTTCTATCAACACATTACCACAAGAATAATGACAATTAGGTGCAAGTAAGAAGTAGGGAAAAGTGATGCACTGAAAGAGCCTGACATTTACTTAATTAAATAAGTAACAAGAATCACGGTAATGTTTTCCAAGGTTTAGGCTCAGACATAAAGCCGAGCCACTGCTAAACTAATGCAATGTTAAAACACATGGTATGGAATTTAATGCTGGCCGAGGGAGCAGAGAACAGTATTGACGAGGGGCAGTGAACTGTGCAGGAAATGCCACGTCAGTTCTCTGATGTTGAAATTAAAATGAGCCTGCTTGGGGGGAGAAAACGAGACTGCAATACTAACACCATGTAATAGGAAGGCCATTTCAATTGCTTTGCATATCATTACAACTCATTAAAATTGAACTTTTAACAATCGAATGTTACCTTTGCAATGAAGTGTGAGATGCATGGGGATCGCAGGACTTCACTTTTCCAGCAATCTAAAGGTGGCAGTGAGCTGCAAAGGCTGGCTATGAACTAGAAAGTGACCCAGTTGGAGCTGCCTGGCAGTACTTCGAAGAGGGGAGAGGAGTCTATGACTTTTAGTGTCTATGATTCGTCCACTTGGCACACTTCATTTTTGCCAACTGGGTCCAGTGGTGTATCCTTTCTTGTTGAATTGAACATGTATTACTGTGAAAACTATTTCAGAACATAATCTAAGAATGTTTGCCCCTCTGCACCCTTTATGCTACCATTGACCCTGTTTATAGTTAGGTAGTTAAAATCTCCCATTACAATCACCTTATAATGTTGCTGTTCTCTGTAATTTTCCTGTAGATTTGTCCTTCCACTTCCTTCCCATTATTTCAAATCTCCTATTCTAAAGGTTGTTTCTCCCTTTCTGGACCATCTCAGAACTAATCCCAATGTTTCACTATCTTTCAATTTCATTTGTAATGCACACTTATCTGCTGTTCATTTAAAAGATGCCATTCTGTCTCTCTTAACTATTTCAGTGACACAGAGTCCAATGTTTTAATAACTCACTATTTAAATAACTCTCTTAGTAGTATTTTGAATTTTGACGTTCCTCATCAGCACATCTCCAAAAAGAAGAAATAATTCTCCAATAAATCTATCAAAATCTGTCAAACTTTTGAATTGTCTACAATGCTTCTCTATATCTGTGGAAGTCATCCCACTACTTCAGGTTTACCTTCATTATTATTAATTGATATGCCTGCACTGTGATGCTGCATCAATGCTAATTTCATTCAACAACTCTCATGTCCGTTCTATAAAAGGGATCTCTATAGTGCACACTATCCCTCATCATCAGTGACCTAGCCATTACCTAGCACCAGTTTATTATTCTACATTTATTACTCACCATGCTCCATTTATAAAAATCAAAATGCTTTTGTCCCTTTTTATACAGTTGTAACTTAAAGGTAAAATGGTTTAAAACTTCATGTTCATAACACTGAATGAAGTAAATCGCATACTCATTACAAAACCTGCTGAATTTTATCTGGAATAAGAATCAAATATACTCTGTTACCTTTGACGATCTGTTTTGTCAGATTACTGTTCATGCAACGGAGAAAGTTCGAAAACTATGGATTGCTCAGTGTTGATGCCAGAAATTTTATGAACGTGCTGGCAATCTAAAGTCTGATTATGAATTGAGACAGATTTTAACATGATTAGTTTTTGACTTAGATGGACTCTTTCCTAAAATAATACGTTTGTTTAAAATATGAATACATTAGACATTAAGGATTAATTTCCAAACAAGTGGATTCAGTTATTTTAACAAGGGGAAATGCTGACTACTGGAACAGTGGAAGAACTGGGCAAATCGATGAGATATGCATTGACACTTATCCAGAACTAAATTTGGAAAGGAAACTGAGAAGAGAGAGAAAAAGACCACAAAGAGAGTCAGAAGTGTGAAAGAGAAAATGTCTAAAGCGAGTACACTAGTAAATGAATTGAACTGGAGAAAGAGGGTGTTTTTGATGGCAGGATAGAGGTGCTAGACTGGGGAGAGAAAAAGAAATGAATTGTAATAGACAAAGATAAGAGACAGACTGTGAAAGAAAGGACAGAAACCAGCTGCCCTCTTCTGATTAAGACTGTGCAGTAGAACAAATATAAGAGTCTGGAAATCCTGTGATCCATGTAGAAGGGGTCATGTGAAGATTCAGGGTGGTCAACTCCGTTGCTCTCAAAGTAACAGAGGCCTTCACTTCACTGAAGGAGTGTATCTCAGAATGTCAGATTGCTGCTCCCACAAGGGAGTGATTAGGCCAAAGAGAATGGGCCACAATATATTTTTAAATTCGACCCTGGGAAGAGGGTGTTGAATAGGTTTGTTTATCATCTCATTGGGACTAGCCTGGATTAGACATAACCACATCCCTGATCTCAATAGACCAGTTAGGTTAAGCCTGGCAACACTCCTGGAGAAGCCTGGGAACAGCCCAAAGTATGTCTTCAAAGTGCTGCTAAGTGTATTGGGTGGCCAGAAAATGTATGCCCCTTCCCACAGGGCAATTTTTCATGCAGAATATGAGTGCAGAAACCAACAGGACCTACAGTAAATTGTAACGATCCCCTCCAAACCCCATATCACCATCAAATCCCATCTCACTTATAGGTGCCTCAAAATATGAATTTCAGAGCTAATCGTTCATTAATAAGCAACTTATTCAGAAAAGGTATGCACCAAAATTTAGAATTATGAAGAAAATGTTCAGCACATCAGACTACTATTGAACAATTAAAGAAGGATTTTGCATATGTTTATTGTCAATTTTGTTGTCAATATGTTTATTGTCAACCTTTGAAATGCTACAACATTTAAAATTAGGTACTCAAGTATGAGATTCGGTAAAGTCCTTAAAAAGCAAGCAAAAATGACCAAATAATCCTCTTTTCTGAATGTTTGCTGAGGGTGAAATTTATCTTGGGCAAGTCAGTCCTGCTGTTTTTTGGCTGGTTTTAGAAAAATACTACTTCTTTTGGGATAACATCTCAGCTGAAAGAAGACACTTATAACACTGCAGCATTCCTCAGGTTAAAGAATCAGCCTGGGTTATGCGATCTTGACCAAAGTAAGAACTGTATCTCAATATCTTGACTCAAAACAGATATACATTTATCGCAGCCCAAAGCTGACATGTAGAAAACAAGGTTACCGGACAATTGTACCGAGAAATATTTGAAAATTGTAAATGAGTAAAATATGTTTCATATTTAGTATAACTTAGTTGGTCTATTTGCCGTACAATCTTTTTAATAGCTTTGAAACCCTTATGTCCAACAATGCCACCACATGTAAGCCAGATTTCAGTTGTACATTGACTATTGAAAATACAGTTTCTTCATTCCAAATACTCTCACCACCAATTTCCATTCCATTAAGAACCCGGTACACTGGAATGAACATTATTGTAAGTGGACAACAGAAGAAATTAATACCTGGGTTATATTGGAAGCATTATGTTATATGTGTTTGCCGTGTCCAGTTGCGAAACAATGTTATGGGGGAACAGGAACATGAGTGCTCTAAACATGTGGTTTATATTTTGGATTGCTGTACCAGGCCCTCAGACTCGCTGTTATTCTGAAATGCAATTCATTGCTTAGTTTAACCCCGCAGACTCAAGAATGGTCTTTCTGCTACAATATCAACAAGCTGAACCCAGGATGCACGACTCACTTGGATTTTAAATTGCAACTTCCAATAGTACATTTCCACTGTTGATGAAAGGGCACATTTGGCTCAATAAGTTTAAGGGGGTGAAGGTGGGGGTGGTGGATGGTTTGTCATTGGCTGCACTAGCAAGTAGCCTAAGCTCTTTCTGGTGGTTCCTAATCCTCCATGTATGTGGAAGGTATATCTACAGTGGTGTCAGCTATTGCAGGTATTATGTTTAAAAGCTGACCAGATACTTCAGTGAGAAAGAAAGCAAGCAGACTATTCGTCCAGCATTTAGATTGATAGAATGTCTCAATGGAACTTTTGGTTATATGTAAATTTATTGTTGTCTCCCAATGGTTTGTTACTGCTGAAAATGTCTACTGATATCCCCAAGGATACTAGTGTTTAACAGTAAATTGATGGCTCTAACGGCTCAGGATTTTGAAGTTTTTGGGTGCAATTATTACCTGTGCAGAGGTTGGTCATGAGAATAATATTTTCCATTATGGCATGTATGTTACTTTGGAGAGTTTGATGCTACAGAATGAAATTTTAGATCTTATTTTCTGTGCAGTGGAATTGGGAGCATTCATTATTAGTGTGTAGCTGTCCAAAAAAAAAGTCTCTGGTCAGTTTTTACATTATTTAGGCATTGTATTCTATAAAATACTGTTGATTTTTTTTTTGCCTGGGTGAGTACAAATTGCCTGTTTGGAAGGGGTTGCACTTTAAAGTTGGGTCTCATCTGCATGTAATTTCATTGATGACTTCCTGATCAAAACAACTGGGGAGTGTCAGCCTGGACATAAAATCAGGTGACAGGACGTCATTGAAATGGAGTCAGAGTGTGGTCTATGGCACAAGGTCACAACACCAGGAAGGAAATCCCTGTTGTGGCACAGCAGAACGCATGGGCCAAAGGAGACCTGAAAAAGCACTTCTGCTCCACTTGGCCTGAAAGAAAACCAAAATAAAACTAAATTTCAAAGTAATCCAGTTTAACCCTTTCTGGTTGATTTCTAGGCTGGTTTACTTGACAAAGAAGCCACTCTCACTCCTCACTCCTTACTCAAACATTTTGTTTCTCACATAATAACAATACTATTCTTGGCCTGCTACACTATTCCGATTATTTCAATGAAATCTGGTGGAACAACAAGTTGTTAGATGTTGCGATATACAGATAGTCAGACATCTGTTTCAAAGCCTTTGAACACAATACTCCAGCCCTTCTCCACTTCAGTTCTAACTCCAATGAGTCAAGAAAATTGAATTCTATATTCCACATTCTTACATGACCAGAAAAGCGATATTGAGTAAATTGTTGGAACTGAGGGTTGACTAGTGATTGGGTCCCAATGGACTTCATCCTAGCAATTTAAGAGAAGTCTATCTCTGTCTCTGGAAATATTCTGAAAGTGTAAAAATCCAACACAGTGATTATGTTCAGCACCACAGGTATTGGGTGGTAACTTGTGTTAATGTCTCCAAATCTATGGCTCCTCACTTGAGTCAGGCAGCCGCCAAGTCACCTTCAAGAGAACCAGACAGAAGATGCATTACAGTATGATACATAGGATTACAGAATAAGATAGAATCCACTGAAACAGGCCATTCAGCATGGGGCATCAAAGCTGTGTCTGTGCTGTACTCGATATAAACTAATTCATGTTGCTAAAAAAGGGAGAGAAATTGAACAATGTGATACCATTGAGCACATTGCCTCCTCTAGCAGTGATAAAATGGAGAAAGATGATGACCATTGGCAGAATGCTGAAAAGCTCCATCGGCCACAAACAAGGTGCCATGAAATACATGGAAGCTATGGCTGTGATATGCTATTATAGGTACAGTTCAAACAATCCTTACTGATCATACATTCCAAATAAACTTCAGTATTCTGTAGCTATGGTGCAGCTTCCTTTATTTATCTCAATCCAGTATGGTAGAATGCTAAGCAATGTCTTAATTGTGTGTGATATGGTCCCACTTATCAACACTCTTGGAGCAGTCTTAGATAGGTTAGTGTGAGAGGAAGCGAAACAAAGGATCACTGGACTGATTTCTGGAATGTGAGGCATGAATTAACTGGGCCGATATCTTAGAGAGAATGAGAAGTGATCAAAATCATAATCATGAGGTTATGTTTCTTTGATTGTAAAGTTTAGAACTGAGGGTCACAATCTCAGAATAAGGTGTCAACCTGTTCAGACTGAGATAAGGAGAAATTTCTTAAATTATGTGTTTGCGAATCGTTTGAATTTTTTACAGAGAGTTGTTCTGATGTTGAATACATTCAAGCCGGACACCAATAGATTTATGAATGCTGAGGCAATCAAAGACCATATAGATAAGGCTGGAAAGAGCAGTTGACGTGGTAGACTAACCATGATTTTATTGAATTAGGGAGCACATTCAAAATGCTGATTGATTTGCTCCTGCTCTTATTTCTTATGATCATGGGTCAGTATTCCACTACATAATCATTAATTTGTTCAGGTACCTTTCTAATCATAATTATGGATCTTGGCATTCCAATACAAATAAAGCCTGATTTTATATAAGATTTTCCAAAACTCAGCTCCATTTGGGAGATTTGGGCCTGGTATATGAGCACTACATTATACTTACACTTGTAATGTTATATAGTGTAATACCTGGTCCAACAGTGATACGTAATGTAACTCAATTGACCGCAACCGACTCCCCAAAATTGGCCCTCCAAGCTGACCCGACTACCTCTCCTTTGCCCCAGATACTCTCTGATAAACAACTAATCTCAATGGATACTCTTCTGATCCCCATCATGCTGCGTCATCCACTATTGGCTTACCACTCCCTGCTTCCCATCCACTGACTGTCTAACGTGAATATCTACTCACTCACTCACTCACTCACTCACCCATTCACCCATTCACGAACCCACTGACCAATTCACTAACTCACATACTTACTGAATATCTTGCACATTCAAAAACATACCTGAATGCAACAGCTACTGTTGTGACTATTAGCCCTTCTTCTATCTATCCTTGTGACCTACAATTTTCTCCAGTAATGTCTATGCTGACTCTTCAATGCTTTGTTTAGGGTTGGAAGTTCCAGCTGAAAAACAGCAAAAGGCTTGAGTCACAGAAATCTATGCAGACATTGTCAATGCTCTTGCTCACGATAGTAACTGGAAGGTCTGGACGGTTATATATATGTGTGAAGGCCTATATAAATAATGATTTGATTTACTTTGAAAGCTTTTTATTTTCTCAATTTATGTAAGTTACTGTACAAAATATGTTTTTCACTGCATTTTTACTGGCTTTGGGATGAAAATTGCCTTCTACTTTGTGGGAAACCAGCATTACTGTGTTGATAGTTAATGTGAGGTCTGGCCCTGGACAAATAACCCTGAAAAAACAGGCATATATTTTTAGCCACAGCTTGCTGAAATACTGATTGAAGTGTCACGTACGTTTGTGGGCGTGTATATGCCCTTACATGCTTATGTTGGTCAAGTGCTTCCTGAACTCTGTTCATTTAATACTGATGATTAAAGTTTAGATGCAGTGATCTGAAAGATACATAATGGAAATTAACTTTAATTAGTTTATCATGAGTCTGAAGCAGAATTAACTGGCGCTTACTATCAGTTGAGTGAGGCAAAACATGATTTTTAAAAGTTATTCCAGTAAAATATTAAAAATAAAAACTCAAGGATAAACATGAATATCCATCTAAATTAGGGAAATATGTTTGAAACTGTGATAGTACAGTGGCTGAGTGGTTAGCACTACTACCTGAGGGCCTGGGTTCAATTCCATGCTTGGGCATCTGTCTGAGTGGAGTTTGCATGTTCTCCCTGAGTCTGTGTGGGTTTCTGCTGGGAACTCTTTTTTATCCCATAGTTACAAAGATGTGCAGATTAGTTGGATTGGCCATGCTAAATTGTCTAAAGTGTATAAGGATGTGCAGGCTTGGTGGGTTAGCCATTGGGAATGTGGCATAAGATGGGATGTTGTTTGGAGGATCAGGGTGTATTTGAAAGGTTGAATGGCCTGCTTCCACACTGTAGGGATTCTATGTGACAATTATTAGCAAAGTCATAGTGTGCATTTATTTTTTTATGTGTTTTTTGCATGAAAAGTAAATATTCTTACAAAAGAAATAATGGACAGAATTTCATAGGGTGCTAAGCAAGGAAGTGGAAGCTTCCAATTGTAGGAAACTTCTGTTTTTTAAACAAGTCATTAATAGTCCAACTCCCCTCATTAATATTCAGCCTCGTATCTTACTAAACTCACCAAACAAGTTAGAAGTGAAGAAATCTTGACATGGTAACCAGAGTGCCTACTTGGTAGATTCAGATCACCACTTGCTCTGAAGGATCTCCATGTTGTACATTAGGCAACAACATCTTAAGACAAAATCTGCTGACACCAGTCTCACACACACCTTATGTCCACGCACATTGGCGTTTGATATGTGCTAGCCTGTAAGAACTCTAATGTCACATCTCTGTTGCACTAAACAGGGCTCTTCTGTTCTTCAGTGCTACCCCTCAGGCTGAACAAGTAGCTATCATCTTAGTGCTGCAGTAGGGACTCACTCTGAACCTATCCAGAGACTCACAGCATGTC
Source organism: Ginglymostoma cirratum (assembly GCA_024137785.1). Lineage (NCBI taxonomy): Eukaryota > Metazoa > Chordata > Chondrichthyes > Orectolobiformes > Ginglymostomatidae > Ginglymostoma > Ginglymostoma cirratum. The sequence continues at coordinate 4,216,570 of JAHRHZ010000049.1, read as the reverse complement.
TACCTTGTGTTTCCATTCCATGTTTTGCCCCCTCAGCCAGAGATATCAGGCCATATTACTTCAGTCTTGGTGTGCCATTTAGAACTGATACAAGAGAAGAAAGATTGTCATGTGTCAGCAGGCATCAGTCAAGTCAAGAAAGATAGCCGTTGCTCAGAGGAGTCTGACACATTAAGTTGCCTGATGTCCCAGCATGGAGGGCAAAGTTAGCCCCCAGAAACAATCCAAGACAAATTCAGAATGATCAGAGTCAGGATCCTCTCCACGTGAAGGGCGAGAAACTGAATGTCAGACTGCCTACCACCTACCTTGTGACTTTCTCTCCTACTGTGAAGCTGTTTTCCACCTGGAATGACAGACAGCCAAGTCTATTACTGAGAATAGAGCATAAGCCTTGGTGAGAGGTGAGGACGGTGAGTCTAAGGTATAAACAGAGTGAATGTGTGGCATTAGAGAGAAGATGTTGGAATTGAGAAGATCATTGTCCTTTTTCCTACAATGCTGTGTATTCCCATAGGTAGCTCAGACTGCTTCAACATGGATGGCAACCTCAGATGAGCCTGGCATTGACTGATGTTATGGCTTCCACTGCTGAGCTTTGGGAAGAGGAAGTCCCACCACTTTATCCGTTGGAATATACAGGACACTGCCTGTAAAGAGAGAACCCAGTTTCCCCCAGCCTGCTATGTCTGGGACATATGTCAGGAACAGTGCAGGGCAGTTCAGGACTGACAGTGATTGTCTGGTGTTTGATGGGCCTTTAAAGATGGCACGGGCTCCAGGGATGAATTCTGGGGTAACTGCTGAGTGGCACATTGTTCTGGGAAATAAGTTTGGGCCGGAATTGGATATAGGGGTGTGATAGGTTATTAATTCAGTCTGTTTTGTAAGATATGGTGAGAGAACTTGCAGCAAAAAACCCTCCAAAAACACTCAGACTTAGCCAAACAAAGTGAAGTTCAGTCCAATATTTTTCAACAATACTGTGAGTTTGACTGATGAACAAAATGCATAAAATTGTAGAGATAGTTCTGGTATAGCAGGACTAAAATAGAATTCAAAGTCAATTGACATAGAGACTAATATGGGCTACATGGGTCTGGGTAGAAAGACTAAACAGTAGACAATAGGGATTCAGTATGTTTTGGTTTTCTCTTTGCTTTCTATGTACTCAGCTGCTTTCCTGCTGTATTCTCTGTGCAATGAAACCCTGATACGCGTGAATTCCGGTTCCACTTCAATTGCAGTTAATAAGTCTTATCAGGCTCATGACATACAGGAGACATGAAGCACTTTCTTAGTTGCCACAGAGCCAGCTAATGTATAAGTCAGTTGATTTGCTTGTGGCTGTGTTGAAATTACATAAAACACTGAAATAGCAACATTTTCAAATTCCTCTAAGTTTGCTGAATTGTTCTAAGTGTTTGTTTTCAACACCTCATCTGAACTGTAGAGTGGACCACATGTGCAATATGTGTCTAACAATTGTGGCTTGTAATCCTCATTTAACACGATTGAATAGCTTCAACAAAGAATAATATAGTTAGGTAAGCAAGCTCAATAAATAACTTGTTCGATGTTCAAAAGTACATCTCAAAAAGATTTGGTTTATTCTTTGCATTTAATTATTGTAATTTAATAATTATAAATATGAAACTTTTATTTTAAAATAACATCTTTAGTTTTCACATAATGTAAAGTTTCAATTAATCTGTGGTTCTGAACCCTGTCCGATTTGGAATCTTGACTTTCAGAATGCTCACATACATCAATGCATTCTGTCAATTGCAAATTGGTTGATCTCCCTGAGGGTACATTTAGATATTATGAAAAGGCTCTAACAGGCAAGTTTTTTTTTTAATCCCACATCATATAATGTGGCTAATTTAGTAATGGCCAATTACTCAAGAAAGACCAAATGTGTAAGTCATTTAAGATGAGGTTTGAGCTGCGGACACCCAGCTGAGACAGTTATTTCAGCTATCAATAGCTATGTGTGCTGTTCCAACTCTGAAATGGAATGAAACAAAATATTGCATTTGATATCATGAATGGTTGCATTAGAACTGTTCATTTCTGTGCTGTGCATGGTTACAATTTCAAAAATATCCTTATATTTCTTAATTAAGAGAGAGGCCATAACATGTCCCATTTGCCAGAATATTTAACAGAGCCCAGACCTCAGTGAAGAGTAAGAAGGTAAGTTAGATCGGCCTTCCTCATCACTAAGCATGGTATGGTTGAGGAATATATTGACAAAAATGGCCAGTAAAGCAGCAATGCAATTGTGTCAAAGAAACAAGTTAGTGCGTCACTGAAAAAAAAATTGACAACCCAAGTAATGAACATCGTCTATCACTTCCTGTTAATCGGCTGGTATTTTGCAGAGTCTTGCACTAGAAAACAAGGGAAAGAATGGAAGTAAAGCTGAAGGGTGGATATCTAAACTTGTAAAACTGGTTTCTTGGCTTTCTAGGTGTGAGTAGAGATCAGGAGCTGGATATCCTCAAGCTCCTGGATCCATGCAGTGCCTTTCCTGATCTATTTCACCTCACTTTGTTGGCCTCACAAACTGGAAAATGTGCAAGTACAATAACTGCATATATCTAGATCTATTACATGCTTCTTTAGGGCTATCTTCAATTGTTCAGAAAAAATCCGAAAACAATGGAGTTGGATCAGTCTCCTCTTGCCTCCTGTCTTTGATACGATGATGCATTTTCCAACTACAATGGCAAGAGATAAAGTATTGAGGACTGAATGCAGTAAAATAAATGAGTGTTAAATATTGCTGAAATGAAATAAATGGTCTGCAAATTTCACTAGTCCCTCCATGCCACAATATAACCCTTACTTTCCAGACACATTCTCAGTTTGAACCAAATCTTTAGGCTTGTCAAGAAATAAATCAGTACCTTTACTGTAGAATCAACAGTAGCAACATAGCAGATACCAGGAAATTGTAGGGGGTAAACAAAGAGAAACAGAAAGAACTGAATGTGACAGAGAAGAAAGAAATAGATCAATACATTGTTAAAAATACTGTTTTTATACCGTGTTTCTTCGGCTAGTGGGATGTCAATGTGGGATAGAATACAGAACAGTACAGCACAATACAGGACCTTTTGCCCATGATGTTGTGCTGACCTATTATCCTATTAAGATCAATCTACCCTACATACCCTATATTTTACTATCCTCCATGTGCCTATCCAAGGGTCATTTAAAAGTCTCTAAAGTATCTGACTCCACTACCACTGCCGGCAGCGCATTCCACATGCCCACCACTCTCTGTGTGAAGAACCTACCTCTGACATCTCCCCTATACCTTCCTCCAATCACCTTAAAATTATGCCCCTTCATAATAGTCATTTCCGCCCTGGGAAAAAGTCTCTGACTATCCACTCTATCTATGCCTCTCATCATCTTGTAAACCTCTATCAAGTCACCTCTCATCCTGCTTCGCTCCAATGAAAAAAGTCCTAGCTCCCTCAACCTTTCCTCATAAGACCTGCCCTCCAGTCTAGGCAGCATCCTGGTAAATCTCCTTTGCATCGTCTCTAAAGCTTCCACATCTTTCCTGTAATGAGGTGACCAGAACTGAACACAATATTCCGAGTGTGGTCGAACCAGAGTTTTATAGAGCTGCAGCATGGTCTCACAGTTCTTAAACTCAATTCCCCTGCCAATGAAAGCCAGCACGCCATACGCCTTCTTTATAACCCTATCAACTTGGGTTGCAACTTTGAGGGATCTAAGGACGTGGACCCCAAAATCCGTCTGTTCCTCCACACTGCTGAGAATCCTGCCATTAACCCTGTATTCTGCATTCAAATTCAACCTTCCAAAATGAATCACTTCACAATTTTCCGGATGGAATTCCATCTGCCACTTCTTTGCCCAGTTCTGCATCCTGTCAATGTCCCTTTGCAACCTGCAACAGCCCTCCACACTGTCCACAACTCCACCTACCTTCGTGCCATCGGCAAACTTACTAACCCACCCTTCCACTTCCTCATCCAAGTCATTTGTAAAGATCATAAAGAGCAGAAGTCCCAGAGCAGATCCTGCGACACACCTCTGGTCACCAAGCTCCAGGCTGAATACTTTCCATCTACTGACACCCTCTGTCTTCTATTGGGCAGCCAATTCTGCATCCAGACAGCCAAATTTCCCTGAATCCCATGCTTCCTTACTTTCTGAATGAGCCTACCAATGGGAACCTCATCGAATGCCTTGCTATACACCACATCCACTGCTCTACCTTCATCAATGTGTTTTGTCACATCCTCAAAGAATTCAATAAGGCTTGTGAGGCATGACCTGTCCCTCACAAAGCCATGCTGACTATTTCTAATCAAAATGTTTTTCCAAATAGTCATGAATACTATCTCTTAAAATTCCCTCCAATAATTTGCCCACCACAGAAGTAAGGCTCACTAGTCTGTAATTTCTTGAACAAGGGAATGACATTTGCCACCCTTCAGTCATCTGGTACTACTCCAGTGGACAGTGAGGATGCAAAGATCATTGCCAAAGTGGCAGCAATCTCTTTCCTCGCTTCCCGTAGTAACTTTGTACAGCAAAATGACACATGAACTTTCCCTCATTTCAGTGCACTTGGACAATGAAGGCCATCAATTTAACTGGGATGACATGACCGTCTTAGCTCAAGACAACTGTAGATATGCATGTAAATTCTTAGAGGCCTGGTTCTCCACCCATAATGCAAGCAATAAACATGTGGAATTAGACCCTATATACAAACCCTTGCAAAAAATAGCAAGAAATGATATGAAATACATCAACAGACTGGATCATATAAATACTAAACAGAGTAGAACCACATTATCTCATTGGAGACTGCACTGATGATGTTACCTAGCATAGTGATGAATGGGCTGAACTATATCCCGCTGGCTTGGTGAGCAAGTCAACAATCTCATCCACAACCTGAGCTACAAATCTTCACAAGAATTTTAAACACCTACGGGTACATCATGCTCAGAGTAGCCCGACAGGGAGAAACCTTTGCCAACCGACTGAGCTCTACCTACGAACAACGTCACTTTCTCCACGAATGCCTCAGGAACCAGGTACTGCCCCATAACATGAAATACAAACCTCCACTCACCAACCCACAGGCATACAAAACAGCCAAACAAAATGGCCGCAGAATGCTACGGGTAATGATTAACAATGCCTTCACCGGCTCCACAAGTACAAGTGAGAAATTTCGTGCCAAAAATCAGTATACCAAAACACTACCGACCAGCACCGCACTACAACCCTTGAAAAGGCCATCACCACCAAACAACACGGGACCCGAACAGGGAAGAGAGACAAATTACAGGAGAAGCTGACCAAACTGATCCGCCACAAAGACAAGGACAACAACAAATGAGACTCATGGGTAAGAAACCTATCCAACAGACCACTTACAAAAACTGAGAAAGCTGTCCTAATATGTGGATTAAACTATAACCACAGAGATAGGACAGCACGGTGGCTCAGTGGTTAGCACTGCTGCCTCACAGCGCAAGGGACCCAGGTTAAATTCCACCTGCGGGCGACTGTCTGTGTGGAGTTTGCACATTCTCCCCGTGTCTGTGTGGGTGTCCTCCCATAGTCCAAAGGTGTGCAAGTTAGGTGGATTGGCCATGCTAAATTGGCCGTAGTATTCAGGGTTGTGTAGCTTAGGTGAGTTAAGGGGGATGTGTCTGGATGGGATGATCCAAGGGTCGGTGTGGACTTGTTGGGCCGAAGGGCCTGTTTCCACAGTGTAGGGATTCTATGATATTCTATAAGATGCGAACAGAACAGACTTCATGGCCTCTCTGGAAGCTACACTAACAAACAATGGACTCACAAATGATATTCTATAATCTCTGCATTGAACCGGAGGAATGATTGGGACACCATAAACACATTAGAAAGAAAAGGACTCTAGAAAGACAGGAACATCATAATCCTACCAGCGGACAAAGGGCACATAACCATCATTATGAACAAACTAGACTACATTGAAAAAGCACAGGCATTGCTTGCAGATACAGACACTTACCAACAGGTAGAGATAGACCCAACACCACAGCTGGGAAATAGGATCACCCAAACACTGAAGAGACTAAAGAATGCAAGACATATAACCAAGTCAGACTACATAAAGTTGAAACCAGAACGCGCACACCCCATGCTTCTTCAGACTCCCCAAAGTACACAAACCAGACATCCCCCTCAACCCCACTGTTTTCCTACCAGGCACACCTACACACAAGCTAACCAAGGACATACTACATTGACTGAAATATATAGTCAATGGATCACACCACTTCATCCACTCAACCCAGGAACATCAAGATTGGCGAAGATGAGATTATGGTATCCTTTGATGTTACAGCACTATTCACGTCCATTGACATCCCACTAGCCAAAGAAACACTGGCCACATTACTAGAGGAAGCAGGAATGCTGACCGATAGCTTCATGAGCAATGACAATATACTCACCACACACCTCACTACTCACTTCACCTTTAGCGGTCAAGTATACAAACAGATTAATGGCACACTTATGGGGTCACCCATCTTAGGACTTATTGCAGAGGCAGTCATGCAAAGATTGGAATGCATGACCCTTCCCCGCATACAACCAAAACGCTGGATCTGATACATGGATGACACGTTTGTCATTATTAAATGCACTAAGTTGGAAGAGACACGCCACCTCATCTACAATGTATTCACTGGGATCAAATTCACAAAAGAAGAGGAAAACGACAATCATCTTCTGTTCCCAGATGTCAGGGTAGAACGGATGATGAACGGCTAATTCCAAACCACAGTATGTAGGAAGGCAACGCAAACTGACCAAATCCCCAGTTTCCACTGCAATCACCCCAACATCCAGAAACAAAGCTGTGTTAGGACACTATTCAAATGGGCCGCAACTCACTGCAACATGCCTGAACTTCGCAAGAAGGAGGAAGAGCACCTATACAAGGTCTTCACTATCAATGGGTACCCCACCAACTTCATCCACAGATGCTGACTAGATAGACAATGCTAATAGGACACAATGCACCCTAATACACTGGCCACACTACCATACGTCAAGAACATATCAGGACTGGCAATGAGCCTCCTACGACCACTAGGAATCATGATAGCACACTAACCCACTGCCATACTACAACAAAAAATCACGAGGACCAAAGACCCCAAACCCACGACATTCAGGACCAACGTAGTGTACAAACCAATGTGCAAGGACTGCCAGAAACATTACCTCGGCCAGATAGGAAGGAAACTCGCCATCAGGATACATTAACACCTGCTAGCAGCAAAACAACACGATGAACTTTCCCTCATTTCAGTGCACTCAGACAACGAAGGTCATCAATTCAAATGGGACGACATGACCACCTTAGCTCAAGCCAATCATAGGCACACATAGGAATTCCTAGAGGCTTGGTTCTCCACCCATAATGCAAGCAATAAGTGTGTGGAATTAGTCCTGATATACAAACCCTTGCAAAAAAGAGCAAGAAATGATGCTGAACACATCAACAGACCGGATCATGTAAATACTAAGCAAAGTAGAACAACATCGTTTCATCAGATGCTGCACTGAGGATGTTACCTAGCATGGTGATGAAAGGGCTGAACTATAACCAGCCAGCTTGGTGAGCATGTCAACAACCTCACCCAATCCTGAGCTAAAAATCTTTGCAAGAACCTTAAACAAACAGATAGAGTTAAGGGATAAAGGAAAGGAAAAGGAAAACAAATTAGATGTAATTGGCCAGTTCACTGAAGCAGTCTCCAACATCTGTAATTTCACAGGCACATGAGATTATATCTTGCTTGGTTTCCTGAAGACTCCAATGTTTGCAGATCGCTTCCAGTATGCTCCAAGGAATATTTACTGAATACTTACAATTATGATCAATACTTGAAACTTTCAATAAGTTGATAATGAGAGATGAACAGGGGAGAAACCAAATCTCCATTCTGTCACCTTCTTAAGCACAATCCTTCTGACTTAAAACACTGATCAAAACCAGTTCAAATTTTGGTTTCTGTATTTTAGACTGGTTGTCTTCTTATGAGGCTCCTTTTACTTTTCAAACATTTACAATCTGTTTGATGATATTTTCTCTCTAGAGTCGAACATCCATTGAGCATTTTTAATAAGAATCAACATAATTAATTTCCAGGTCTAGCCTCATAAACAAGTAATAGTTAGTTTGTTCCTTAACGTTTTAAAATCAAGTAGCTGCTCAGAGTCAAAAGGTCACCTATAGCTCTCAGCTCACAGTTCACAGCTCCAAACCAAAAATGATTAAAAGAAATAATGAAGATGTCAACATGCCCAGAAGAGATTTGCCAGAATGGCTTCATTGATGCAGGGCTATGGAGGAGATGTTGTCATATTTCTTAAGGTTAAAAAGCATAAGGGGATTTGTTGGATGTCTGTAAAATTATGAAAGTATGACATAAAATCAATAGAGACCACTTCCAATGGCTGGAAGATTGATAATCTGATTTGAAATGATCAGTAAAAGAACCAGAAGTGACACGAGGGAAAACTTTTGCATAAAGAGGATTAGGATTTAGAATTCTTCGTCTAGTATTCTGATAGACACAGATTCAAATGAATAGTCAAAAAGAAATTGGATAAGCATTTGGAGAAAAAAATTAGATGGGCCTGTTCTCCGAAGGCCATGCTATAATAATTGAGTCTGAGCCTTGGCAAGGACCAGGTAGTTCCAGAAAGACACGTCACACCACCAACATTTGGGGAATTGTTGCCTCATGAGGATATTGCAGGATGATTTTACTCTTCAGATTAATTGCAGTTATGCGCTTTGTTTGCTGCTGCCTTTTACAATAAACCTTCATAGAAGCACTGAGAAGAGTCAAGCGGAGCACTGTATAGTTACTGAGAGAAATTGCCATAAATAATGAAAAGTTTAATATTAGTAAGTGCTGTTAGGTTTTGGCATGTTTTCTCAGATTGTTTTTTTAAGTAGAGAATGATTATGAATGCACAAAGTGGAGCAGGAATTAATGGGTTTTATATTGGATTCTTCATTTGGAAAGAGGTGAAAGGCATTTACTGTATAACTATTGTGAACTTCTTGATGCATCCTCAGTCATAGAACATGACATACGTAGAAACAATGTACCAAATACTGATGAGGATATTTCTCAAAAGCAGTAAACATTCCTCCAAAGTGTAAATTGGCTACATTGCCATGGCCCTTCTTTGGATTTCTCCTCATTGTCTTCCTTTGCTCTCCTTTGTAGTTTGTCAATTTAACTTTCTCACAGAAACTTCTGCTCACAATTGCTGATCTCTGGTGCAGCTATACCTAGCTTAATCTGCTCCCATCCAAGAAGTTGCCCATGAAGATTCCTATGACCAACTAATCCCTTTGTCCTGGTAACTCCAATAAGGACTCTAGCTTAAGCAGTGAAAGTCTATTGGCAAAGACTCCATGCAATGTCCCAGAAAGTCTCTTGATCTCTAGCAAATGTCTCGTTCAAATGCAAAATCATTCTCATTCAGTAAGTGAGCAGAGAAATCTGAATATGACTTTAAAGAAAGTATATAATTCTCATTAACAATTTCTTAACTCCTATTCATCTTATTGCTGTTAGGAGGGATCAGTATTGTCAGAGCAACTCTTAAAGGAACATTAGGGCTTTATTTAATTGGGCACTCTAACTTTAATCATTATCGGATGGCTGTTCTGAACACTCTTTTAAACTCTTTTGTCAAGTCTGTACCTTATACACAAGGCAAACTAATCATATGTTGCAGTTCAAATCCTGATCTTGTTTAACCTCAGAGTTTCCTTTGTCTGTTAGGGGGCCAGAAAAAGTAGGCCTCCAACTTCTTGAAGATCATAGTTAAGCCACAATGACGCTGTCATTCCATTGATTATGATTAATCCTTATTCATGTACTTGAGCTAATTTGTTTATGTTGGCATTGTTTTGTCTCAAAATATTCCACATTGGAAGACAGGAAAGAATAAGTTCTAGATTACCTCAAAGCTGGAAAGTGGGTAGGTCAGCCCTCCCGGGCTTGTTTCATTTCATTTCTGCACTCTGGTTAGTTTTCTTTGGAGTTGATGGGACTGGTACAGTGACATATCAGACACCTGGCTTCACCATCTATCTCTCTTGAAGAGATAAGGAGTAAGCGTGCGTAGGGGTAAGGTACTTGCAGATTCTCACAGCCGAGATAATATAAACCAGTTCATCAATATTTAGGTGGCAATGATGACTTGTAGCACAAGATAAATTAGAAGTTATATTTGCTTTGACAGGCAATGTCACACCCAGCATCAATTTTAACACTTTAACTCTTTTGAGTTGCCATGACAATTCTGGTAATCTTGTATTTTGGCAGAGGACAAATGCATTGAGCATGTCACAAATGCTTTGCTTACCAGGGAACACACCTTCATTACAAAAATAATGACAGAGTAGAGTGTGCTGCAATTTTATTAGATCTCACAATTCTTCAAATTCTAGGGCTTTATGAAGACCAACACCTACATATAAATAGCTAGACAATGTTCCATATTTATATATAACTTGTGTTGCATGGAGCTGTTTTAAGATGTAAGCATGACAAAGTTTTTCAGTAATAAACTGCAGTTGGAGTTGGATTTCTTCACGCAATGTGGGCTGTGTTGTAGTCTATGCTTTCTGTGAGTTAGCAATGTGCACCATGGATCATGGAAGTGCTGCAACATGCATGTTTGCTAATCCTAACTGGCATAAAGTACTCCTGTGTTGTCCCTCCTTGAATATCTTTTTATATACCCAATAACTTCACATGAAGTTGGTGTTGCCCATTCTGGCATTGACACATTCAGTGAGCAGATGCTATGCAAGCCAAACAAAACATTTTCGAAAAACAACTTTTTGCTGTAGTTCACTCCACATCAAAATGTTCCTCCTTGTTGTTGCTCCATTAAAACTGCAAACAGGTTTGATGTCACAGTTAACTGACAGTTTGTTACAAAAAATACTTTTCTTTTCAAATTGATGTAGCTGCTCTTTTGGTCCATTGACACTAGATGTGTTACTCCTGACTATAAAATCTTTGTAAATTAGGTGCTGTGACTTTATGTATTATACAAAATGAAGGTTAGCATTCAAGATTTATAAAGGTTGCTTTGTTCAACTTAGGTCGAAGTAGAGCCCACAGTGCAACATTCTGCCATAATATGCAAATACTGCGAGGAACTTGATATTTACATTTTCCTACAATATCGCTGAATAAATTCCTTTATGCCCAAAAGAACAAAATGTATTTATATAAAACTGCATATAATAAGAACATTCCTTTGCATTTGATATCTAGTTATGTGCAGTAGCTGCTTGGCAGCAAATGAAATAATTAATTTAGTGCAAAGATCCCACAAGCAATAACTAAGATGAATGACTAAAAAATTTTTGGTAGAGTTGTTTGAGTGAAACACAGCATTTGTTCAACATCTTATTCGAAAGGAAACTAAGTAACCATGCTGCACTCCTTCAAGACTGTGTGGAGTGTTGCTTTGGTGTAAAAGCTCAAATTCTGGATTAAAGTTTGAACCTACTGAATGTTCTGACGCAAGTGCAAAGTTAATGATCAATTTATTCAATTACTGGAAATGTAATAAGGTATTGTGCATTTTTATGAGTTCTGTTGCTCCCATCTTTGAGCACATATTAAATAGCAGAATTTGCTTCTACCAGCAAAATTAACAACAGCGTGAGTTTAATCTTCCAGAATTGTTTAGTAGCTTGCACTTAATCCTTAAAATGCATTAATAATAGTTACTTATAATTCTAATCTTTTAAATGTTGTGATCTTGGCAGATTTCAATCTGAAATTATTCTTTTCCTGTCATTTCATCCTTACAATAATACCGGATGAATCCTTTATTCTGATGCTGAAAGGGTTATCGAATTTGTGAAGTACCAGTATGGGGGCAGTGATGACTGACTTGTGGGTTGTTTAAGACCTTTGTGGCAGTCATCACTCCGTGTAAGTTTTGTATTTGTTTCTGTCTGTCATTTTAAGGGTGAGACCTGTGAAACATCCAGATTTCGAAGCTTCATCCAGGATCCGCATACCTCAGTCGTTTCTACACAAGATAATTTCTCACTACCTCCACTTGTTCAGGGTCAAGTATTATGTTGTTTTTTTTTAAGTAGCCCAGGTGCCTTACTCTGTGTTTTAGTTATGTGTTTGGCTTCAACGTTTGCTCAATTTAGCTCCTTCGTTTCACGAGGAGATTGCCAAAGTAATCTGGCAGTCCTAAACTAGGTTACTCAAATTTCTCGAATTTGAAATATATGCGTTTCTTTCAGTCAAAAAAATGTTTACCACGATAAGTTTGTTGAATTTCTATGGAGATTCTACCACTCAATCACCATCAGTTCAGCAAGAATGGAAAATCCATGAGAAATATGCCAAAATTAATGAATGCAGAAATACGACACATTATTTAAGGGTACTTGTATCCCAGTAGGTCAAATGAATTCCACCGAGTTGGAAGTGTGACTTTTTGGGGAAAATGAATTCTAGTTGCAAAATAATACATGATGTAACCAATTGCCATTGGAAATAAAAGCTAAGCTATTTCAGTATGGCTGCAATATTTCAGCCGAATGGGCATTGTAGAAAATTGTCCAGTTATGTCCTGTGCACAAAAAGCAGAGAAAAGTTCAGTTTAGGTAAAGAGGAACCTGTGGGCATATAGTACTTGGATTTCCAGAAGGCATTTGATAAGTTTCCACATCAAATGTTTATTGTGGCAAATAATGTGGGTGGCACTGTGGCTAAGTGGTAAGTACTGTTGTTTCACAGCACCAGGGACCTAGGTTCAATTCCAGCCTTGGGGGACTGTCTGTGTGAAGTTTGTACATTCTCCCTGTATCTGCATGGGCTGAGTTTCCTCTAGGTGCTCTTGTTTCCTCCCACAGTCCAAACATGTGCATGTTAGGTGGATTGGCCATGCTAAATTGCCCATAGTGTTAAGGGATGTGTAAATTAGGTGGATTAGCCATGGGAAATGCAGAGTTATGGGGTGAGTCTGGATGGGATGCTCTTCAGAAAATCTGTGTGGACTCATTGGGCTGAATGGTCTGTTTCCACACTGTTGGTATTCTATGAAAATCGCATGGTCTCGAGGAGAGCATGTTATCATGGATTGAAGTTTGGCTGGCTGGCAGAAAACAGAGAAGATGCATAAATAGATTTTTGTATGATGAGTCTCAACTTACCATGGTTGATATTTATGACGCAGGTGAGGGGGAGAAAGTATCTTAGCTAAATTTCTAGATAATGCAAAGTTATTTTGGGAAGTATATTATGAAGATGACAAAGATTATGCAGCCGAATATGGATAGGTTGAGTGAGTGTGCAGATGGAGTACAATATGGGAAATTGTGAAGTTGTTCTCTTTGGCCAGGAGAGTTAAAATGCAGAGTATTACCTTGATGTGGAACGAAGGTAGAAATGCAAGGCACAAAGGGATCTAGGTGTTCAAGTACAAGAGTAACAAAAAATTAGTATGGAGGTGCAGCACAAAGCCAAGAAGCCTAATGAAATATTATCCTTTTTTACAAAAGGAATTGAGTATATGAAAGTTACGCTTCAGTTCTACAGGGCATTGGTGAAACCACATTTTGAATGCTGTATGCAGTTTTGGTCTCCTTGTTTAAGGAATGATGTAAGTGCACTGGACACAGTTCAAAGGTGGTTTACGATATAATACCTGGAATTGGCATTGCCTTATGAGAATAGGTTTGAAAAGCTAGGCTTGTTTCCGGTGAAGAATAGAAGAGTGAGGAATGATTGTAATGAAGTTTATCATATCCTGAATGGTCTTCACAGTGTGGATGTGGGAAGGATGATTTCTCTTTGGTGCATGTTCAGAGCTACATGGCACTGTTTCAAAAGTAGAGGTCACCTCCTTTACACCAAAGAAGAGGAGAATCTTTTTTCCTCTCAGAGGGTTGTTTGCCATTGGAACTGTCTTCCTCAGAAGGCAGTGGAGTGGGGTCATTGAATACTTTTAAGGCAAAGGTAGATAGATTGTTGTTTGGCAAGGAAACCAAAGGTTATTAGGGGTAGAGGAGAAAACAACTCAGCAATGTTGAATGGTGGGCATGGTCAAGAGGTTGGAAAGTATACTTCTGCTCCTATTTCTTATGTTTGTACGCACTCAAATCCACTTACTATAAAGGCTAACATTTGCCTGTAATAACTTGTTACATTTGCATATTACATTCAGTGACTTAATGCTGCGGACATCCAGCATCTTTGTGCATTTACACTTTGTTATCCCTTACATTTAAAACAAAAACTCGTCACATCCTTTTATTCTACCAAAGTAGATAACATCACATTTTTCAACAATAAAAACCAAAAGAACTGTGGATGTTGTAAATCAGGAACAAAAACAAAGTTACTGGAAAAGCTCAACAGGTCTGGCAGCATCTGTGAAGGAGAAAACAGAGTTAACGTTTCGGGTCCGGTGACCCTTCCTCAGAACTCACCACATAGTCACTATCCACTGAATGACCAGCATCCCTTGTGTCTAGATTATCTTTAAAAGCTCACTGTGCACCCGGATGAGCTTAGGCATTTTGAAGCTGTCCTGCTCAATTCAGGATGGAGTCTGAACACAGTGTAGAAGGAGAAGATGGCGCTGTGATTTTCTGACACAGATCTGGATGTTCTGCTCGACAAGCTGGATTCATTCTCATTCATTCCTACCAATTTATCCCATCCAACCACTCCCATGCAGTACCCTTGCATGCCCTCTGTGCTGCCTCCTTTGCCATCTCATCATGTTTCCCCCACATGTACAGCATTAACAGCTATGACATGTATTATAATCACACTCATTCTCCCCTTTCTCTTTTACAGAAGGAGACAGTCCATAGCAAGATGGAGAGAGTTTGTGCGTGGAATCGTGTTGATGTCTATGTCCTTATCCCTAAGAGTAAAGAATCTTGGCCTTCATAGGAGATGACTAGGACTGCTCCAATGAGAATACCAAAACATCCTTGTTCTCCCAAATGTAAATGCCACTCATTATTTCACAGCAGCTCTCCCAGTCACCCAACAATCGGCCTCAATCATTGTACACCATTTCCAACCATGGGCCACGACACCTCTCCCTTGTGTCTTACAGGTACAGCCAGCACATCCACCTCTACAGAGAAATGCTCACAGAAAACCCCCAAGTCCTAAAGGTTAATCTGCAAATGCTGAATCCCACAGTACTAGCTGCACAAGCTCCACCCCGTCAGCCGACATGACTAGACAGCCCTGGGCAAGACTTGCCAGAACTCTTACTGATGCCTATCTGTCTCCCCAGCCCTGTTTTTCCCACCCTTCCCCCAAGACTCACCACTATACAGACATCACCCCTACCCTGACCCTTTCCCTGGGCTGGACAGGCATGGATCTCCTGACCAACAAAACCCTGACAGGATGCTTAATCCCAGGGGCTGAAATGCAAGGCTACCTCTGATTCACTGTGCCAGACCCCCTTGGCTGACAAGTACCACCATCTATTCGATTAGGACTACTCCCCTATGACTGTAACATGGCTGCTGCTTGCTACACATGCTGGTGCATTCTGCAAATTCTATTCAGCGCTTCCAGCACACACTGCTAATGCCATAGGCGATTGGTCAGGGTGGTTATAATGGGCTAGCATATCCTGATCTCATCACCTGTTATCAGCACAATACCACCTTTTTGTCCATTTTGCTTCTCATTCCTAAATGTAGAGTACTCTTTGATATTCTCTTTCCAGTCTTAGTTGCCATGTAACCATGTTTACGTAATAGCAATTAGATAATACCCAATTACTTCAATTTGTGCTTTCATACCAGCTGCATTGTTTTGAATATTGTGTACATTTAACTAAATGACTTAACATTGTCTTTCAACATTATTGCACACTTGGCTGATGCGAGACTTTATTTTATTTGATTTCTAATTTCACTTGCCACTTTTCTACTTCCTGTTACCAGCTGTAGAAAGGACGTTATGAAACTTGAAGGGCTTCAGAAAAGATTTACAAGAATATTGCTGGGGTTGGAGGGTTTGAGCCATAGGGAGAGCCTGAATAGGCTGGGGCTGTTTTCCCTGGAGCATCAGAGGTTGAGGGGTGGCCTTCTAGAATTTTACAAAGACAAGAGGGACATAGATAGGTTAATAACCAAGACCTTTTCCCCAGGGCAGTGGAGTCCAAAACTAGAGCTTAAGGTGAGAGGGGAAAGGTTTAAAAGCGACCTAAGGGACATTTTCTTCACGCAGAGGGTGGTGCATGTATGGAATGAGCTGCCAGACGAAGTGGTGGAGGCTGATATAATTACAACATTTAAAAGGTATCTGGATGGACATATGAATAGGAAGGGCTTAGAGGGATATGGGCTAAATGCTGGCAAATGTGACTAGATTAATTTAGGATATCTGGTCAGCATGGACGAGTTGGCCTGAAGGGTCTGTTTCCATGCTGTACAGCTCTATGACTCTATGACTGTATATCCTTCCAACTGGAGCCGACCCTCAAATTCCATTTCCTCTGACAAGTGAGTTTAAACTCTTCCTAATGGCACTTGTAAACATCCCTGCAAAGATACCAGCCCTGGTCTTGTTCAAATGCAGCTTCTCCAGTTCACGCAGGTCCAACCAGAACCAGTCCCAGTGCCTCAGAAATCTGACCTCTACCTTTATATACCACTTCTACAGCCATGTGCACAATCAATCAATTAATCCTTGTGTCTTCCTATTTTCACTAGCACGTGATACTGGGATTAATCTCAAGAGATTAATGCTCTTGAGGTCCTACTTAATATTACCCTTCCTAATTTCCTAATATATATTTTCAAGATTTCATTCATTATCCTACAAATGTTGACAAAACCTCTGCCTGCTCCTGTCTCTTAGGAATGATGTCCTGATGTCCCATAACATCTTTGATCCTGGCAACAGGCAGGCAACATATGATGTTGATGTTTTAGAAATGGCTGCCTGATTCTGATTGACTATTGAATTCCATAAAACTACTGCTATTCATCTAATAACTGGCTCTGGCTGTACTTGCTTGAGGAACCATTGCCCTTATGAGTATTCTAAAATGGAAAATAATTTTGCAAGCAAGATAAACTCAGGCCACTTTTGCACTACCTGCCTGGTCATTCTTGTAGCCTCCTGGCAGTCACTCATTCCATCCTTGTCTATATGTCCCAACCTGCAACCTCCCTAAATGTGATATCTAAGTATATTTCTGCCTTGAGGATGCATCACAGTGACTTCAGATGAAACCTAGATCTCAAGCTTTTGCACCCAGTGACAATTCATACAGTTATCCTCATTTGGATCACAAGGTATGACTGTGACTTTCCACACAGCTTGGGAAATACATTCCACTTGGCCAAGCTGCTCTGCCATACCGTAACATTGAGCACAATTTATTACAGTTAGAACAAGTAGAATAGCATAACTCTTATTCAGCTCTTTCCACTGTACCAAACTAATATCTACTAATGAAGGCTGAAGAATACTAGAAAAAGGAATGAGCACCTCCTTTCATTTCAGAACTCCCTCACTCGCCAAACATGTCAATCATCTCAGTCTCACGATATCACTGTAGGATCTCCTCTTGGGCCCAACCATTTTAGCTGTTTCCTCAATAAATTTCCCTCTATCAATAGGTCAGAAGTGGAGACGATAATTCAAGACCCTTCTCAATTTATTTCTGGGTATGCCCTGTTTGAGCCCTGAAGTAATATAAACAAATGAACCAAGCCAACTTGGTCAGTTCAGTAATGATGCCCTTTCTGGATTAATATTATTAAAAATAACCTTTCTACTGGGAGAGACTATTCAATGCAACATCAGAATCTAACTCTTCATACATTGACATTATCATATTTCCATAACATTTATTTTAAAAATCTACTATCTGTTCCACAGAACCAAATCTGGAAATACTATCAGATAAAGAAGGTAGTCTCTGAACTAACTTAGTTCTATCGATTAATGACTCTGAATTCAAAGATTCTTGAGTTCAGATAACAACATTGGCTCTGTTGGACATTGGTGATGGTAAAGCAACACGAAAAATGAAAGGACCTCACAGCCGCTCCACATTCTGAACATCTTTGATCCATGTCTACAAAATCAGACATCGTAAAGCTGCAGAAATTCTTGCTATGGCCCGAAGGAAGCAAGAGATGACCAAGTCTGAACTGGAGACCACACAGGAAAAATGATAAACAGAAGGTAAAGATGCCTGAACAGTGCATCACAGATATAAGAATAACAAAACAGATACCTTATGAAAAATAACACCAATAGTTTCATAATCTAATCTTATATTTGTTTACTTGGCAATATATATTATTTTAATGCCTAGGATATTTTTACTGAAAATTTATTGTCCCATTCTGATTCTGAGGTAATTCTTCAGAGACCATTAAAACCAATCAGCTCTGCACTTACATAAGTGTTTATGATATAAACAAAGGCTTTTATAACCAAAATTTTATCTGCAGCCTTGAAATGTCTTCTCATCGATTGTAGAATCCCTACAGTGTGGAAATAGGCCCTTTGGCCCATCAAGTCCACACTGACCCTCAAAGCATCCCACCCAGACCCATCCCCATATAAACCCATCTAATCTACACATCCCTGAGCACTACAGGCAATTTAGTATGGCCAACTCACCCACCCTGCATATCTTTGGACTGTGGGAAACCAGAGCACCTGGAGGAAACCCATGCAGACACAGGGAGAATGTGCAAACTCCACACAGACAGTCACCCAAGGGTGGAATTAAACCCAGATCCCTGGAACTGTGAGGCAGCAGTGCTAACCACTGAGCCACCATGCCACCCTTTTCTTTGCCCTAAGAAACACAAATCATATGCTTGAGGATAGAAGAGTGCTACTATAATGGAAAGAAGGTCAACAAGAACTACTTTTAGTTGCAACTTTAGCTTTAAATTTAACTTTAATAAATTATCACGATTAATATTAAGATCTAAGTCCATCGATGCTCAGTCTTCCCAAAATACCATCATGCAGTACTTCTCAGTAAAGCTGGATTTGCATGTCTTAGTCCACAGTAGCTTCATTTCATTACAAGTCTTCATTGAGATCTTTTGTCGGCTCTGGCATCCTTTTCTTTACCATATATTTATCTCACAATCATTTCCATAAAGGTATGTAGGGGTTGAATTTTCTTGGGAATGCTCTGCTCCTGCAACCGCGACGATAAACTGTGAATGAGCCTGTGGAAATTATAGCACCTGAAGGGAAGTCACACACATATTCATCACCTTTAGGGGACTAAGGCCAATGACAGAATCTTACAGGGGCCTAAGCCACACGGCGATGGTGAAATGTGTGGCAGAATCGGACAGGAGGTCTAGTGAGGCCCATGTTGGGAGCAATTTGCTCCATCTTTTATGTTTTTTACAGACAATATGGCACTTTTTCTTACAAGGCAGCAGTAGATCATTGCTTGTCAAAAGCTTCATTGATGGCATGACTCACTTCATTAACATTTAGTTTTCTATCTCACCAAACTTGCCAAAGAAGCTTGATGTTGAGAAAACTCGATATGGAAACCAATGTGGGAACCTGGCAGATTCAGCTCGCTACTTGGTCCAAATGACCTCCATGTTGCCCATAACTGAACTGTAATCAAGGGCATGATCCATGAGCCACTAGCACTCCTTTTCATTGACATTGGGATCTAGCATCTGCCAACCCCTCATGACTGTCATGACACCACCCTGATGCACTGGCAGTTAACTCTGGAAGCGCAGACTGGCATTGCAAGGAACATCAGTATTCGTACTTGAAGGCTGCACTGTGCAAGCACAGACCTGCACTCAGCTCAAGGATTACTCCAGGCTGCCCCTTAGGGCTGCTCGCTTGATCGCTTATTGTTCACTCATCCAATTTGTATCTGCATGCTTGCAAAATTCTCCTCTTGTTTTCCCTTATCGTACCGGTTAGTACAGTCATGTAACCAGGCAACTGGCCTTGTGATTCAATACATCTTGCAGGCACATGCAAATTGATTGAATGGGAACCTGGGGAGCTGTGAAGCCTAAGCAATTACGCGGAAGGGGTGGTGGATGTTTTGTGGGTAAATGACACATTTGGGCTGAGACTGGAAGCCAGTGGCCAAAGAACACTTGCTGTTGGTTTCCATTACGCTGGAAATTTAAAGTCTCCAATGAGGAAGAAAATGGGCTGCAGGCACAGTCAGAGTTGGTGAAGTAAGCGATCTGAAAGAGGGAGCTGCAGCACTCACTGCTCATAGGGCTTTTAAAGGGAAAGAACATTGCACACAGACTCATATACTGTACCATAGACAAATCTGCAAGTTCCCCATTCACTGACCATCCTAATGCATTGCGCCTCTTTGTGTGTTGATCTCCCTGCCACAACATTGCTGAACAAGTCATTGACAGCCCCACTGTTGGGCACAGAGGCTGCAAAACAATAAGCACGTTGTACACGTGGCACCATGACCCAATGCCATATCTACCTATTGTTCCGCTTGTTACCACATGAAGCAGCAAGCTCTCAGCACAGACATTCATCCATAGACCGTCGTCTGTGACCATGAAGTGATGCTGAATGCTGTAGCAATGCCCTTTGGGCTACACACAGAGAGACTAATAACCACAGGCAAGGTTAAAGCACAACGTATATAGATAAGGGGATAGTCACATACAAATCATTGTCACCAACATGACCAAAGTGCCCTCAATGGGTTTTCTTCTTCCTCTCCTTTCCAATGCATATTAGGGCATTGCCTAGTTTTAAGCTGGGATGGAGGGTGCCTGCTTGGTAGTGGACCCCACTGGCCCTGGAGGTTTGGTCAGATGATTTTGGGGGTGGTGTTTGCTCAGCCCAGAGGGAAATTGACTTCTGCGGTTTCTACTTCCAGGAAGAACAGGATAGAGGAAGAGGGCCTGGCCACCGCTGGACTGGTCTGTGTGCAGATATCTGATGGACTTGATAATGATTCCTCCTCTGGAAGGGTACCTCTTGGCACTACCCTGTCTCCTTGTGAGGAAGGGACACCTATTCCTCATGTCACCATGCCCTTGGATGTGAGGGCCAATGGCTGGGGCATTGGAGTGCAGATCTGTTCCCCTCTCCAGCAGTCCCTGTGTGGGCTAGGCCTATTTCCCAATACCGTCACCATCTTGTCTACAGAGGCATGACTTACTGCTGTGCTGTGCAGCATCTGGGTAATGCGGGGTATTGCCTTCCACACGCCTGTCTGTTACTCCAGGTACACCCTGGCTATGAGGATGAATTTTCTGACTCCTGACACCACAGGGTCCTCTCCTGCCTGGGGCTGAGCAGGGGCCTAGTCTCCAGCAGCCTCTGAGAGCCAATGCCTGGGCTGTTTCTTCCTTGGCCAGCTGCAGAGCTATTGCAGCGAGGGGCTCACCAGTTTGAGCTCCCATCCTCTTTCTATTCACAGTTCCCGATGAGTATCTGAGCTGGTGGGGGATGTAGGAGGCAGCCTTGCTGATGCTTCCTCCTGAATCCTGTCAGTGCTTTTGTCTCAAAGGGCCGAGGAGAGTGCTTCTGGGGAGATGGATGTTACCTGCTCAGGTTGTGGACACTCTGGTTGTATGTAAAAGACTCAATAAACACAAGGTGTCACAGCCAAAGGTTCGAAGTGGTGTACAATGATAGACACAGGTCTTTTGGTGCAAATCCACTGAGTGGCGAATTGTTCTGAGATTGACTCATGTTTGGATGTGGCTGGGATTGGATGTGACAGACACCATAAAGCAGGGTTGGTAACTAATGAGATAACAAGGTGTGGAGCTGGATGAACACAGCAGGCCAAGCAGCATCATAGGAGCAGGAAA
>JAHRHZ010000049.1:4107950-4194221 GCA_024137785.1 Ginglymostoma cirratum | reverse complement strand
TTTCCTGCTCCTATGATGCTGCTTGGCCTGCTGTGTTCATCCAGCTCTACACGTTGTTATCTCTACTAAGTTCATAACATCTCTTGCAATGATATGACAGCATCTGAGCCTGAGAGTTTCAGAGGAAGTGTGGTAACAGTGTAATATTGAGAATATTTTCTAGAGATCAGTCAGGAAATACATACAGCCATAGAAAATATCAATATTGTTAATAAGACTATGGCTGACTCAAAATGAAACACTCTGGATTTGAACATTATAATCCTGAAGTTCTTTGGCTGGTAGTTCTGCTAGAACTATAGTTAATGGTGCTGTACGGTATTAGTTCCGTTGGGGTTGGTATGTATTATTGGACAATAACTTTGTAATGTGGCTTGCTGACCTGTCTCATGCTTATAGAAACTCTAGCATTGCTGCTTCATTTCTGATTCATTCATGGGATGTGGACATCTCTGACTGGACCAGAACCTATGCCTTACCTGTAGATGCCTCTGAGAAGGCTGCCTTCTTGAATTGCTACAGTCCATTTCATGAAAGTCAACTCACAATGGTATTAGGGAAAGAGTTTCAGGATTTTGACGCTTGTTATTCCTGTTTGAGGAGGACACAGTTTTGCTGCTGCGATCTTGCCGTTAATTCAAAGGGTTTTTTTTTTATTATTCCTTGTGTAAATAAGCGGAATTGTCAAATTTTGTGAAACAAAAGAACTAAGTGTCAATCCTTGGGTGAATCCAAGCCATTTCCTCACCTGGCTGCATTGGAAAAATATGATGACACCCAGCTCTACCTGATAGCTCTTGCCTCTCAACTTCTTCACTGCACTTAATTAGTTACACTCTTTTTCTAACATTCTGGAAAAGATCAGAATGAATATTGGAAGACTAAAACCTTTGTCTTCATACATTACCACAAAGCTTATTCCATATCCATTGATTAATTCTATTCCTTGCATATTGTTTGAGGCTGAACAACACTGTTTGCAACTATAATCTGTCTTTGTCCTTGATCTGATATTTGGATCCCATTTAATACCATCATTGAGAGAGTTTACTTCCAGCTCATAATATATCCTACCTTAACTTAGCCCAACTACTGTTGAAAGTACATTCGTGCTTTTACGACATCGAGATTCAATTATTCCAGCACTCAACTGACCATCCTCTAATTTCTTGCACTTTTGATTAAATTTAGCTTATCCAAAACTCTCCTGTCTGCGCTCTAACACTAACTCTCAAGTTTAAAATTCTCATGCATATGTTCAAATCCACATTGGCTGCTCCCCTCGCCATCTCTGTAACTTCCTTCAACTCCACAAAGCTTCAAAAAACTCTAAGTCCCTCCAATTCTGACCTCTGGTACATTGTCAATTTATTTTGCCCCATCATTGGTGGTCTTGCCTTCAGCTGTCCAGGACTTCACCAAGAGTGCAAAAATTCCCTAAATCTCCAAGCTATTAACTTTTCCTCTTCCTTTACGATGCTTTCCACTTTGGTAATTAAAACAGGAAGCATAATATTATCTAAATGGCCATTTATTGAGAGAGGAGAATGTGCAATGAGATTTGGGTGCCCTCATACACCATTCACTGAAAGTAAGCACGCAGGTGCAGCAGGGAGTAGAGAAGACAAGTCGTATGTTGACCTTCATAGTGAGAAGATTTGAGTACAGGAGCAGGAATGTCTTGCTGCAATTGTACAGAGACTTGGTGAGATGACATCTGGTGTATTGTGTGATGTTTTGGCCTCCTTACCCAAAGAAGGATATTTTTGCTGGAGAGTCAATGCAGCAAGGGCTTACAAAACTGATTCTTAGAATATGAGGCTGACATATAAGGAAAGGTTGAATTGGTGTGTAGTTCAGATGAATAGAAACCTATAAAATTCTAACAGGCTTAGACAGAGTAGATGCAGGAAGGTGACCAGAACAAAGGGTCACATCCTAAGAATACAGGGTAAACCACTTAGCGCTGAGATGAGGAGAAATTTCTCCTCCCAGAGAGTGGTGAACCCATGGAATTTGCTAGAAACCAGAACATTATATGATTTCAAGAAGGAGGTGGATATGACACTTGGTGCTAAAGGTATCAAAGGATGTGGAGGAAAAGTGGGACAGTTTTTGAGTTGAATGATCATAAAAAATGGTGGAGCAGGCTCAAAGGGCTGAATGGCCTTGCCCTGTTCCTGTTTTCTATGTTTCTTAAACCAAAGTCATTGACCAGTTTACTTTTATTCATTCATGGACTATGGGGATTGTTGGGTAAGTCAGCATTTATTGCTTCTTCCTAATAGCCCTGGAGAAAGTGTGATGAGCTGCCTTCTTGAACCACTGCAGTCCTTGAAATGTAGGGACACATTAATACTATAAGGAATGGTGTTCCAGGATTTTGTATCGACATCAGTGAAGCAAAGGCGATACATTTCCAAGTTTGTATGGTGTATGGCTTAGGGGGCACCTTGCAGGTAATGGTGTACACATCCATCTGCTGCTCTTGCCCTTCTACACAATAGAGCTTTTAGATTTGGAAAGTGTTGTCAGAGGAGCCTTGTGAGTTGCTGTCCATATTTCTCCTCACATAATGAAGTGTCAAATTTTGTTTCACAGAAACACCTTGGGACAATTTACCGACATTAAAGGTATTCAATAATTCTGCCAGTTGTGACATTCGTAATGAATTTTGCATTAAATCCTTCACTCAACTATTTTAATCTAATCTAGTTTCTGTTTTTGTTAAAATATTGAACAAAAGATTTTCCTGTGAAGAACGTGATTGTTATTAAAATTCCAAACTTGGTGAAAATTTCTTGTGGCTTCCTCTCACTTTGTGGTACCAGCCAAATTCTCAGTAAAGGAAATTGAATTCTCAAACATGCTACATAATGGAATGGATATGCAACAAATCACAGTACAAGTACTGTATAGAAAATCTATACATTGAGACCCCAGGGTACTTCTTGACAGGAGCTTCATACATTCTGCCTGGCAGGAGGCAGCAGACATAGTAAATGTTGTGTGAAACAACCAAAAGATGTGGCCACCAATGAGATTGCTAATATTTCACGAAACTAAGTAGATGTGCAAATTGTGCATGTTGTGAAGAGTTTCCTTTGACCTAGTTCAGTCAAGCTAAAGATTGGAGCTAAAGCCCTTGGAAAACAGCTGTGTGCATGCTTCATGTGAATACTCATGTCACAGACCTTATTACCGTCGCTTCATATCGGACCTGCTGTTGAGTTGCAAATTGGAAATGTAACCCCCACAGACCAACAAATAAATCTCACAATTATTTACAGTGTTTCTGTTGAGGTTTGAAAGTACACCACTGAGAAATCAGAGGAGTCCCAAGGAAATTTTTAATCTGGATCACCAAGGAGCTGCAGTAGGATATATTAATTTTGGCTTTGGTTTGTTTTGCTGCATTCAGATAGGTATTCCTCTGAGATTACAGAATGAGGAATTAACAGATCAAAGGATGGGAACCCATAGGGTCATTGAGCTGTTCAGTTAGTGCAGAGATCAGTGTTGTGAAAAATGCTTTGGGATGTGACAATGTGCACACACACAGATAGTGGTTGATGTGTTGAGTGGGTAATGCACTCAGCTGAAGATCTGTGAGAACCTGCCCCATGGTCCCTACCATTGCAGCCGCTGGTATAGACATGGACAATGCCTACTTCTTTAATTCTTCATTAGTTCAGGCCCCATCAGTTATAACTATATTGAGTCTGGTGTGTAGTCAAATCTGTGTCAAACTGAAATAACTATAGTTGTATTCCATTTTGGTAATAGTTTAGACTCAGTTTACATATCAGAACAGTTCAAAATTGAGAACATAACTGTTTCTTAGATGTTCCCAGTATAGGAATCATTTCTCTGACACTACCAAGTAACAGATTTTTACCCCTAAAAACTTGGAACATTTTATGGTGGAACTGGGACACATTGGAATGAATAAAAACATTATTTTCCTGGTCCCATGCCAAAGCGTGTGCATGGACAACTAGCCAAATTAAATGTTGATAGTTGAAATTATAACATTTAGTATTAGCTGAGCTCGCTCAAATGCTGGGTCAAAATGCAAAATGGCAAAAGTGCATAATGAGAGAGTACAATGACAGTCTATTGTCGCATTAATGCCTGAGTGAATGTTTTATCATAGAATCATAGAATCCCTACAGTGTGGAAGCAGGCCATTTGGCCCATTGAGGCCACACCACCCCTCCGAAGGGCATCCCACCTAGACCCACCCTGCTACCCTGCTACAGTTACATTGCCTTTCCCATGGTTAAACCACCTAGTCTGGATACTGTGAGCAATTTAGCATGACCAATCCACCCAACCTGCACATCTTTTGGACTGTGAGAGAAAACTGGAGTACCTGGAGTACCTACACTGACACAGGGAGAATGTGCAAACCCCACACAGACAGTCGCTTGAGGATGGGATCAAACCCAGACAACAGGAAATTTTCCAAGGTTCTTTTCCTTTGCTGCTAGCTTTGCTGATATTATTTGTTGCAGTTACAGATGTGTTTTCTATTTAGACGAGAAGTGAACCACAGAAAAAAGAATATTTATTGTGGTTCTCAATTATACCTGCAGTACATTTTAAGACAGACTACTACTTTCGAAAATATATACATATACTAACAATAATGGATATGAATAGAATAAGTAAATCTATTAAAAAGTGTGAAATGAATTCAAATCGCACCCTTCACCTGAGGTGGATAGCATGGCTGATAAAATCTGTTCAATTTAGCAGATGTCATTCCTTCTGCCAGTGAGTTTAATATTGTAGATTTTCTTTTCCACAAAACTGAACATGTTCTCAGTGTATTTCAACAAAAAAGTGTCCAAGCAAATTTTTTTTTTACTTGAAGATTACTTGGTTTTTATCTGGCTGAAAAATGCTGTTCAAATTGTGGTAAATATGAACGAGTGAATTTTAATGTCTATCATCTGATTATTATACCTGACATCCAAGTAGTGTTTAAGCAACAAATCTTAAATTTCCTTTGTTTAATAATGACACGCCCCCTTTGAAATCTACAACCTGTGTTTTGTGTATATGTTTGATGTTGTGTTTCTGTTATTTCCCACTGGGATTTTGTGAGAAATAAAAATCCCCTTTCTTTCACTCAAAGAACACTTGTTAGTTGGGCTCCTTTGTTTTCTTGTGAACTATATACCAACACAAATGTCACTTTTTAAAAAATTGTTGCGACCAATCGTGAGGGGCTTTAAAAGAGGGGAGCCAATTTCACCTTTCTCACCTAGTCAGATGGCAGGACAGTTTTCATGTGGTGCTATTTGATGGATGTGTATTTAATTTCAATAGGTTGGAGTTTTAAACTCCATTCACTGTGGACGAATTTTGAGACATGTTGGTCCAAAGTCTTCTTTATATAATTTACTATGCTGTTGCACTTCTTAAAACAAATATTACCTTGGTGTCTACCTACTAAAGAAAGGTAAAAGGCAGGAATAAAAACAAAGTTGCTGGAAAAGCTCAGCAGGTCTGGCAGCATCTGCGAAGGAAAAACAGAGTTAACGTTTTGGGTGGGGCCCTGATTTACAGCATCTGCAGTTCTTTTGGGTTTTATTAAAGTTAAAGGCAGCATGATTTAACTTACTACAGTGGGTAGGGACTTGGGTAGTGATGCCATGTGTGGATGGCAGAGTAAAAGTTTTGAAATACAAAGTACTTTGGGGAGCTAATTCCAGATTAAGGTTGCATCTCCAACTGGTTTCCTATAGGTAGATCACATCATTAACTACATGCATGTGTCAGCCGGTGCCACCTCCAGATCACATAGGATTTTCTATGAGTAAGTACACAAATTCCATTTTTGTGCAGATGAACTGTAACCTCAAAAAGGGTTTACGGCAGAGGCCCAAAGATGCTAGCTTTGTTTAGTACCAGTCAGGAATTTAATGAGCACTGTTTCAGTTCTGAGCAAGAGTCACCGGACTCGAAACGTTAATTCTGAATTCCATTCACAGATGTTGCCAGGCCTGCTGAGCTTTTCCAGCAATTTCTGTTTTTGTTTCTGATTTACAGGATCCTCAGTCCTTGCAGTTTTTACCGTTTTAGATCTCCCACTCAAGACAGTTGCAATGGATTCAAAATAAGGCAATTGCAGGATGATGATGAAATTTTTTGGACATCATAATCTCTGGAAGCACAAGTCACAGAGCATCATGATTTGCTGAGGCAATTTTTTTGGTCAGGTAGGTGAATACAATGAAGCACTCCTGCTATTGTTCTTGTCATTTTTCTGACAATAAAGACTCATCAGCAGTTCTTCTGGAAAGTTAAAACCCACACTGTGGCTCTTGGAGAATTTCCTCAGCCACAGGAAATCGGTGATTCAAGGGAATGTATGTCAATTTGTTTTTTCCTATGGCAAAGGGCAAACATCTTGATGGAAGCCACAGCAGATGTTATCTCTCTTCTTGAAGATACATATAGTAGTTGTATTCCTGAATTCAGCAGCTGATGGTGGGAGTTGTTATTCCACCAAAATCTGGGATGAATGCATGGTATCTTTATGTGTGTCC
Organism: Ginglymostoma cirratum; assembly: GCA_024137785.1. Lineage (NCBI taxonomy): Eukaryota > Metazoa > Chordata > Chondrichthyes > Orectolobiformes > Ginglymostomatidae > Ginglymostoma > Ginglymostoma cirratum. The sequence continues at coordinate 4,187,661 of JAHRHZ010000049.1, read as the reverse complement.
GCCAGATTTGAGAAAACTTCAGCTTGAATGCCATGAAGGCTATAGGCTTTATTGTTTTTCATCCATTTAATTGCTTCCTGCAGGTCAATTTGAAGCAGAATCACTTTTGAAGAGTGGCAACAAATTCAGGCAGAGCAAACTGTTACAAATAATGAAGTTTAATGAACTGATAATGGAAATTCAATTCATCAAGCCTTTCCTACCATTTGATATGACCATGGTTGATTGAACACCTTTACTCACCTATTCAAATAACCCTGTTATTCTGCCTTTAATAGACCTATATTATTTTAGCCAAATGTTTACTTTTCACATTTCCATAGAAGCTTGTCCAGTCCATTTATTAATGTATTTTGCTAGATTGTATTTATGTTCTCCTCTCCTTTTCCTTACAGGTTTCTTAGTCGCCCTTTGTTGTATTCTAGAAACTTCCAAATGCTCAAAGTTTCTGCTACTTCTGGCAACTTTGTGGGTCTTTTGTTTTATTCTTACACAATCCTGAACTTCCTTTCTCAGCAATGGTTAACTGATTTTTTTTGAGTTTTTGCACCTTGAAAGAATGTTGAGTTGCTGTACATTATGTAACAGTTCCACAAAGTCTATCCATTGCTTTTGTACACTCATATCTTTTAACATATTTTCCCAAACCACCGCAGCTATATTGTGCCTCATGCCTTCATAATTTCTTTTATTTAAATTTAACATTCTTGCTTCAAAATGAACTACCTCACTTTCACACATATTGTAAAATTCTATCATATTGTGGTCATTCATCCCTAAATTTTCTTTCATATTACGATGATTAATTAACCTTTTTTCATTACATAATATTGTATCTAAAATAGCAACGTCCTACAGTTGGCTCTTCAGCATATTGCTCTGGAAGGCCATTCCCAGGACACTCCAGAAATGGATTGTCCCCAGCGTTAGATCTTAATTGGTTTGCCCAGTTTACATGCAATCTTTGTGATGTTGATTGGGAAATAAATATTGACCATAAAACCAGGTGATGACTCCTTCACTGCTGTTATTTGAACAATGTCATACGATCTTTTGAACTCATTTCAGAGGACAGACTGGACCTATATTTAATATTCCTTTGGAAAGGTTACTCTTTGACAGAGCAGCACTCCCTCAGTACAGATTAAAGTGCCAGCTTTGTTTTACTTTGTGCCCAAGCCCTAGAATAGAATGTGAACCCTATTTCTGAGCCAGAAAAAGGAGTACTACAAACTAAGCTGTGCTTGAACCCAACTGAGTAAAACATGATGATTAAAGAGCATATTTTAAATATATTAAATACATTTTTATTATCTATCCTTCTTACAGTTAAAAAGGTATGTCATAGAACATGGAACATAGAACAGTACAGCACAGTACAGGCCCTTCGGCCCACAATGTTGTGCCGAACTTTTACCCGAAACCTAAGGTCTATCTAACCTCCACTACTACCTTATACTATCATCCAAATGCCTATCTAATAGCCGCTTAAATGCCGCTAATGAGGCTGACTCCACTACCCTCTCCGGCAATGCATTCCACGCCCCTACCATTCTCTGAGTAAAGAATCTACCTCTGACGTCTCCCCTATATCTACCTCCTTTCACTTTAAAACTATGTCCCCTCTTAAAAGCTACCTCCACCCTAGGAAAAAGTCTCTGGCTGTCTACTCTATCTATACCTGTGATCATTTTCTACACCTCTATCATGTCACCTCTCATCCTTCGTCGTTCTAAAGAGAAAAACCCTAGCTCTCTCAACCTTTCCTTGTAAGACCTTCCCTCCATTCAAGGCAACATCCTGGTAAATCTCCTCTGCACCTTTTCCAATGCTTCCACATCTTTCCTGTAATGAGGTGACCAGAACTGGACACAATACTCCAGATGTGGCCGAACCAGGCTTTTGTATAGCTGGAGCATAACTTCACAGCTCTTGAACTCAATCCCTCTATTAATGAAAGCTAACACGCCTTCTTAACAACTCTATCTGCCTGGGTGGCAGCTTTCTGGGAACTGTGAACACGAACCCCAAGATCACTCTGCTCCTCCACACTGCCAAGAATCTTTCCATTAACCTGTATTCTGCTTTCAAGTTTGTCCTTCCAAAATGAATCACTTCACACTTTTCAGGGTTAAACTCCATCTGCCACTTCTCAGCCCAGCTCTGCATTCTATCAACGTCCCTTTGTAACCTAGAACAGCCCTCCGCACTGTCCACAACATGACCCACCTTCGTATCGTCCGCGAACTTGCTAATCCACCCTTCCATTCTTTCATCCAAATCATTTACAAAAATCACAAATAGAAGAGGACCCAGAACAGATCCTTCTGGTACACCACTCGTAACTGAGCGCCATGCTGAATAATTTCCGTCCACTACCACCCTTTGTCTTCTAAGGAATGTCTTCAATTGAATTGAATAGAATTGTCTTCAATTCTAATCCAATCTGCCACATTTCCCCCTATCCCATGCCTCCTTACCTTCTGCATGAGCCTACCATGTGGAACCTTATCAAACACCTTGCTTAAATCCATGTATACTACATCCACTGCTCTACCTTCATCCATGTGTTTGGCCACCTCTTCAAAGAATTCATTAAGGTTTGTGAGGCATGATCTACACCTCACAAATCCATGCTGACTATCACAAATCAAACTGTGCCTTTCCAAGTGATCATAAATCCTGTCTCTCAGACCCCTTTCCAATAATTTGCCCACCACTGACGTAAGACTAACTGGCCTGTAATTTCTGGGGTTATCCCTGTTCCCTTTTTTGAACAAGGGAATGACTTTTGCCTCTTTCCAATATCCCACCTCTATACCCATGGACAGTGAGGATGAAAATATCGTCGCTAAAGGCCCTGCGATCTCTTCCCTCGCTTCCCATAGAATCCTTGGATAAATCCCATCAGGCCCAGGGGATTTACCTATCTTCAACTTCCTCAGAATTCCTAGCACATCTTCTTTACTAACATCAACCTCCTCTAGCCTACCTGCCTGTTTCACAACGTCCTCCTCTACAACTAGGTCCCTCTCAGTTGTGAATACTGAAGAAAAGCATTCATTAAGGACCTCTCCTACCTTTTTAGGCTCTGTGCACAAATTCCCTTACAATCCTTGATCGGCCCTACCATTTCTCTGGTCATTCTCTTGTTCTGCACATAAGTGTAAAAGCCTTGGAGTTTTCCATGATCCTATCCGCCAAGGTTTTCTCATGCTCCCTTACAGATCTCCTTATAGCTGTCCCTTTCTTCAGCTCCTACCTGGCTAACTTGTATCCCTCTAGAGCCTTTTCCATTCCTCTTTCCCTAAACCTTACATAAGCCTCCTTCTTCCTCTTAACCAGTCGTTCGACCTCTCTCGCAAACCATGCCTCCCTCACTCGACCGCATCTTCTCTGCCTGCTAGGGACAAACATATCTAGCACATGCAGTATGCATTCCTTAAACAATCTCCATATTTCTGTGGTGCTCTTCCTTGACAGCTTCTGTTCCCAATTTATGTTACCCAGTTCTTGCCTAACTGAATTGTAATTACCCTTCTCCCAATTGTATACAATATGAGTTATCAGTGTTTTCTTGCTACTACCTCTCAAGATCTTATGGTATATTGCTATAGCTTGCATTTTTTTTTTCAAAAACACAAAGTCAATCAGATGAGGTATAAATGGACTTTTCATTCAGTGCTTTAACAATTACTGCCATCCAAGGGTAATCTGCCTGTACCTGCTCACACCAAAAGATAAACTACCTTCTCCCACATCTCCAACCCAACCCCTGCTAACTCTGGCCCCAGTCTTATATAACAATCTGTGCTCTACATGAAAATATAAATAATACAATTTTCATTTTGGGTCTGGACAATTGCAATATGTGGATGAATTGTGACAATCATTCAGAACATTTACAGTTTTAATGAACAATTGGGAGGCACAAGCCGTGAAAGCAGTGCATTGGAAACAAAAATGAAGTTCAGAACATTGATATACCACCAACAGTTTCAATAAGTACTTGAAAAGAAGAGCAAAAAAGGTAATTATTTGACTCTAAGAGGTTTGATGGAAGACGTAAAGACAAGTATTTGGAGATGTAAAATGTATGGTAAAATTGTGGTGTAAACATTTATTGTTCCCTTCAGAACTAAGAAGTTTAAGGGAAGATTTAATGGGGATGTTAAAAATTATTGAAAACTCGATGCTTAGATAGATAGAAAACATATTATCGGCAGAAAAGCTGCAATCAAGAAAGATAGATTTGATAATATTTTGTAAAAGAACTGATCTAGAATGCATTGCCTGGAAATGCGATCAAAACAAATTCAATTACAACTTTCAGAGGAAATTGCATAATTATTGAAAAGAATAAACAAAAAGAATGGCAATGAGGAAAGGATAGATGAATAGGACCAATTACAAAGCTCATTCAATGGACGGTACATTGGACTTAATGACCTCTTTCTGTTCTATCTGATTATATAATATGAGTGTTTCTGTGAAAGTCATTTTGCAGTTAATCTGCTGGGGAGCTGCGTTAATCATCAATAACAGTTTCTGAGGTTTCAGACTGCCTGAGAGTAAGCTAGTAAAAATTTATTACTACTGTAATATAGTTAAACAGATTTATTTCTGCATTTTAATTAAATATCAGAGCCAATATAATTTAACAATAGTCTGATGATAAGCAATAGAAACAGATGCCTGCAGAATTGGCCTCCAGGTGGGAAGGCACAAAGAAATTATTGCTCTAAAAATCAGATTGAATTCCATTTCATTAAATTCTGGCAGTATCAGTTAACGCAAAGTTATTTCAGCTGAAGTAAACCCAGAGGCAAAAGTTACAGTAAGTGCCTCTTTGATGGATGTCTTAGGATGTTTTATGTTTCACTAATCAGGTTGATTATGCTCATTTTTAACGTTTTATCCAGACATGAGCACTTCAATGTTATCTTCTTCACTCATAGAGATGGGAGAGTAAGCTTCAAGATGGTTTGCTGGAAGTGTATGGAGCACCACGGTCATTGTAGGTTTGTAACAGGGTCAGCCAAGCGGACCTCCTAGAATATGAGTTCCCTGATTGGGGCTCGGGTCCCTGATTAATCTGGTCCAATCAGGGAGCCCCGATTAACATGTATAAAGGGTGAGCATCAGAGTTAATGACACTCTGGTTCTTGACTCTGAATGAGGCAGGTTATAGGCAAGGACAGTTCATGTATAAATAAAAGGTGACTTGGTGAAGGAACACTGGCCTCCATTGGGTAATTTGGAAAACACATCTGGACTATGGTGGAGAGTTTTGGTATTCCTCAAGAAAGGATATACTTGCCTTGGAGGGGCTGCAGCAAGGCTCACTAGTCTCATTAAGTCTTGGGATGAAGTGTTTGGCCTTTAAGGAGAGTGAATAAGGCCTATGTTCCTTAGAGTTTAGAAGAATAAGGAGCTTGGCAGGGTAGAAGATAGGAGCACGTTTGCCTGAATGGAAATTCTAGAACTGGGGGACAGAATAAGGGATTAATAATGCAGGATGGAGCTAGGAAGAACTTTTTTTTTTTAAAATCAGTGTTGTGGATCCTAGAAATCCTCTACCTGATATGGCTGTTGATATCATCCTTTAAGCATATTTCTTGAAAAGTGAAAGGTTGCGTGAAGGCACCCGGACTAACTTTGATCAGTTTACAGTATGCCTGTTTTACTCAGGTGCATTACACTGTGAGATAGACAAAAGTGGAGAAGAATCAGGGAAGATCCAATGCAACTTTTTTGAGCAATTTATCAGATTTTATTATTGTATTTTAACAATATTTATCAGACTGTACTGTTGGATTTTAAGTAAACCCTATCAAACTTTATCCATCTTTTCATAGAAGTCTTCAGTAAACAGTCTTAAATCTCTATGTAAACAATTGCAAATCTGTACTAGCTATTTACTTCTGACACGTGCTTTTGAGGATTTGGTACACACATCCACAGGTCCCTACCACTGTATTTGAGCTGTTTGTCTGAAAGGACTGGTAACACTCCTTCAATAAGGTGGGAACAGGTTGTTCCTCAGTCTTTGAGAGTTGGCTAATCTACACTGTGTAACATTCTTCTAACAGAGCAGGTTCATTGAAGGTTTAAACAATGGCTCGTTCTGAAACAGTGTCACCACTCTAGGCCTGCGACACTGCAGACAACATTGATTGTCTGTAGCCTGGTTGCATAAATATGATCTGTTACAGCTCTGCAGTTTAAGAACTGTAGAGTCTGGCAAGTTGTTAACTTGGCTTCCACAGTTTGAGGTTTTATCCAGGGTCATCGAAAAATATCAATATTTCTGTAACAATCCTGGAGGCCATGGGTCACCTGACTATATATTCAAGAGAGTTCAATAGCATTTTAGATATGAAGAGGATATGTGGTTAATGTAAGAAGGTTGAATTGACATGGAAGTGTAGCTTTATCTGTAAGGAATGTCAGAGCACGTTTGTAAGGTTAGGTCCTCCTGCCGATCTCTTATGTGGCTTACATGCAACGCTCCATCAGCATCACTCTGAAGCTTCAGCCAATACTATATACTCAACTCTTGGATTCAAGTTAGAATACATAATTTCTTGATTGTAATGGCAAGAGTTCATCCAACTAAGTAAAAGATAAAAGCTAAAGTCGTCATAATTTCACCAGATCTAAGTAAAAACAGTACAGGGCTCGGCTGACATTGACAGCATGTATGACCACTGAAAGCATAGATAATTTAAGAGTGTCACTTAGGTGGTCTGGACAGATTCACCTGCAATGTCTTCTCTTTTCACTCCAATGCTGTTGCTTCTACTACTTCAAGGATCTATATTAGCCCCTGCTTGTTTCTCATTCATGTTCAGCTCTTTGGCAACATAAACTTAAAACCTGTTGTCAGGTTTCATATGAAGGCTGATGACAGCTTTCTCACCACCTCTCTTAACCTCTTTACTGTCACTGGTTGTCACAATGCTTCTCCAACATCCTATTAATGGTGTGTTGAATTTTACTCCAACTTAGTATTGGGCAGACGTGATGACTTAGTGATATCATCGCTAGACTATTACTCGAGAGACACAGACAATGATCATGGGACCAGAAATCCTGCCATGGCAGATGGTGGAATTTGAATTCAGTAAACATCTGGCGTTAAGAATATATGAAACTATGAAGCCATTGTTGATTGCTATGGGGAGAAATCCCATCCGGTTTCACTAATGTCCTATAGAGAAGGTAGTTATTGTCCTTACCTGACCTGGTCCACCCTTGCCTCCAGCAATGTGGTTGACTCTTAACAAGGGAGCACTTAGGGGTGCAATAAATGTGGGTCTTGAAAAATAGTTGTGAACCCAACTACAATGTTGTTTCTTTATGTTAGTGCACCATCTTAACTCATGAATGTTGCTAGGGCTTTTGCAAGACAATTGCATGAAATCAAACTCTTACACAATAAAGGGTAGAAGTATCAGTCATTATAATACATGCAATGTTCAACTGTGAAGGATACAAATCTTGATCATGAGTAATCTTGGCCATGTCACTGTTCATTAAATACTGAGTATAGTCATGGCTGTGAAGCAGAAACAATAACAGAATACCTTAAAAGTGGCACCAGCAGGCCATAATTCACAAAGACAGTCCGAGGTCTCATTTGGCTGATGAGGGATTTTTAAAAATTCATTCACTGGATGAGGGTGTTGCTGGCTAGATAGCATTTATTGCCCATCCCTAATTACCCAGAGGGCAGTTAAGAGTCAACCACATTGCTGTGGGTCTGAAATTACACGTAGGCCAAACTGAGTCAGGATGGTTGCTCCCTTCTCTAAAGAGTGAACCAGATGGGTTTTCCTGACAATCAACAATGGATTCATGGTCATCATTAGGCCCTTAATTCCAGATTGCTTTTACAGCATTCAAATTTCACCATCTGCTGTTGTGGGACTTCAATCCAGGTTCCCAGAACAGTATCTGAGTCCCTGGATTAACAGCCTAGTGATAATACCACCAGGCCATTGCCTCCCCTGTGCTTGGGAGGGTGATTGGGATTGATATAAGATGTAAAGCCACACTGAGAATTTGGAAAGAATAGCACTCCTTCAGACAGGGTTTTAACGTGGTAAAGTGTTAAAGATGGGTAGACTGTGTCTTAATTCTTGTAGCTGCAGGTACAATAGCTGCAGGTCAGACAAGTGATAATGTAAAATAGCAATACGTTTACGAATGTGAGATTCTATATCTAATGCGGTATCACCCATGTCACCTTTTTGCCCTCAGACTGCTTATTTTCCATTTTCTTCCCATTACAAGCTCTGTGAAGGACTATTCATGGCTGGCAACATTTGGCATTGTGCCAACTGGACTTTGAATATGTTGTTCGCACCATAATTCCTGGAAGGTTCAGGCAGTGGTGTGTACTAACATTGCTGGTGAGGGCACGACAGAGTAAGCCTAGCAAGATAGAAGTCTGATAGATCCATGATAAGGTGAGCAGCAGAAAATTGATGCGATAACTTGCTTGGGCTTATGGAAGGAAATCCTCTGTGAAACACCCTGAAGCTGACATTTTTGATCATGTTCACCCCTGAGAAAAATAACATGAATCTGATCATGTTGCATTAAATTTGATGCGGAATTACCTCAGGTCCAGAAAAACTGGTGCAAACATCATGGACCACCATCATGGGCATAGTGAAGAAAAAAGTTTTCAGAAAATTTGTACTCACAGATCCTTTTGCGATTCTTCAACCATCTAGGAAAATGAGTACTTTCATTCATCTCTATGAAGATGTCACATAAGCCAGTGTCAAGAACTGTTGAAACTTTTATGGCTTTTAGCTTTAGTTGTACAAAAGTAACCTGCAAATCAACATGTATTCAAAATAATCTTTAATCAACTAAGAAAATAAAAAGATAACAAAATGAGCATAGTTCAAAGAAATTAAAATCCTAATAATTGTCCTCCAAATAGTTCCCTAATGCTGACTTTTACCTAAGATTGATTAGGGGTCAACTTTGGGGAACTCATGGAGGGTTTGTTGAGTGAGTTATTTTATGCAATTCTCTGCTGCTCACCTCCTTAATTATGTGCTACCCCTAAATGGCACTGCATTCATGCTATCGTGCTCACCAGCAGTGGAAGTAGTCACCACAGCTGGGACCTTTCAGGATTTCTGCTACAAATACCATACCTAATGCCAGGTTGTGTACCAGGTCAATCACTGCCAGATATAAATAACCCTTCACAGTAAACACAGTGGGAAGGAAACAAAAAAAAAATTCACTGAGGACGGATAGGTGGCACAAATGACGCATTTGTGGATTTATTGCTGTTTTACATTATCACACATCTAACTGACTGTCAGAGTAACTGCGGTTCCAAGAATGAAGCCATGTAGGCTATTTGTTATTAGTGCCATACCATGTTTCAACAATGATAAACAGAAGAGCCTACACCCAAACCAATTTAGAAGGGTAATCCTGACTGATGAGAGACCAGACCCTTGAATGATTTGTGTACAGGTCTTTTCATGGTTGCACTGGACCTACAAGATTGAATCATAGCCCCCACTCCAGTCTGTAATAATATGAAGCCCCTGACCGTGACTGACCCAAACATCCAACTGATGATGAACAATCCCTGGACTGAGATCTGACAATGTCCCTGATTACTCTGGGATGACCCCTGACTGATGACAGTCTCCCTTCCCTTGACTGAGAACTACTGCCCTTAGACATGGAGGTATGACCATGTTGGTTGAAGCAGGGTGTGGCCTGCTGCTGGCCATGGAGCATGTCCTGGGGAGTTTGGGAATCCTCTGTGAGAGATGGAGGCAGCAAGCAACTTCTTGGACTTTCATTTTGGGAATTGTTGACATCTAGCTTCTTTCCGCTGTGTAGGAGAATAACAAAATTCATAAAGGAGATGGGTAAATGAATAGGAAGGGCTTAGAGGGATAGGGGCCAAATGCTGGCAAATAAGCCGAGGCTAATTTAAGATATCGGGTCTGCATGGACAAGTTGGACCTAAGGGTCTGTTTCCATGATTTACAGCTCAATGACTCTAAGAGGTGAGAATAGTCAATAATGAGAAATCAATCCTTACATCCTTAGACAACATGTTCCGAACCCATGACCACTTCAATCTGGAAGGATAAGGACTACAGATACATGGGAACACCACCGCCTCCATGTTTCCCTCCAAGCCACTTACCATCCTAAGTTGGAAATATATTGCTATTCCTCCACTGTTGCTGGGTCAAAATCCTGGAATTCCCTTTCTAACAGCATCATTGGTCTACCAAGAGCCGTTTGAGAAGTCTGCTCACCTCCACCTTCTCAAAAGGTAGCTAGGCTCACAATCAGTTGGATGTTTGGGTCAGTCACAGTCAGGGGTTCCATATCATTACAGACTGGAGTGGGGGCTATGATCCAATTTTGTAGGTCCAGTGTAACCATGCAAATAGTTAATGGTAAGTTAGTCAAGACCTAATAAATGCCAGCAAGTAACTCCCATGTTCCATGAGAGAAAAAAAACACAATGCCCATTTCTGAAGAAAGGTCCCAACCCGAAACCTCAATTTTCCTGCTCCTCTGATGCTGCCTGGCCTGCTGTGCTCCTCCAGCTCCACACTGTGTTATCTCTGACTCCAGCATCTGCAGTTCTTACAATCTCACAATGAATGTAAATATGCCTCTCAATGCTCACTAGTGTTATTCTTGTCTTGCCATTCAAACATTGGGTGGAGACTGGACTTCTGATTTCTTAACATTAAGAATTTATTTTTTTCTGATCTTGTCATATTTTCCAACTAACGCACTCTTTTCCATGTTGTTCATGAGCTGGGAAAATTCATTGCATAGTCACTAGAGAGGGTAGTTTTCAATTCCTGATTTGTTAATTCAATTTAAATGCTACCAGCAGCTATTTCAACCCATGTCCCCAAAGATTATTTGGCCCTTTATCTTACGAGGCCGGGGTCAATATCCCGACACCACCACTCCCCAAAACCTTCACCTTGCTCCCCTATACCCATAATCTCTTCCAACTCTGTGACATCACTGTGTTTCTCCAATTCTGGCTGCTTGTGTATCTCCAGTTGGATCACTTTTCCATTTGTGACTGCATATTCAGCTGTGGAAAGTTCCATTCTCTCCTTAAATATTTCTAATTCCCTCTTAATCTCTCCTCCTTTAAGATGCTTCTTAAATCCTACATCTTGATCAAGCTTTTAGCCACAATCACTAATATTTGCTCATATGCCTGTTGCCAACCTTTGTTTACTGTTGCTCCAGTGAAGCTCACTGGGGCAGCACAGTGGCTCAGTGGCTAGCACAGCTGCCTTACAGCACCAGGAACCCGGATTCACTTCCAACCTTGGGTTTGGACTTTGCACATAGTCCGAGTGGGTTTCCTCTGGGTGCTCTGGTTTCCTCCCACAGTCCAAAGAAGCGCAGGTTAAGCAGATTGACCATGCTTAAATTGCCTCTACTGTCCAGGGATGCGCAGGTTAGGTGGAATGGCCATGGGAAATGCAGGGGTAGGGTAGTGGGGTGTGATGCTCTTTGGAGAGTCGGTGTGGACTTGATGGGCTGAATGGCCTGCTTCCTCACAGTAGGGACTCTAGGAATCATTTTGCTATGTTGAAAATGCTATTTAAGTACAATCTGATGAACAAAGTTTGGATCCATGTTTTTGCATAGGGTACTATTTGACATGTAATGCTTTGTCATAGAGTGCAGAGGGAAACAGTGCAGAGGGAAACAGGGCAGTGGGATAAATTCTGCATTCCTCCAACATAGAGACAGCACAGACCTGACGGGTTGAATGTACGCTGTAATCATTTATGTGGATTCTTTTTGTATTGGAATTTGTAGGATCTGTAAATTCGCAAGAGAATCATTAACATTTTATGTCATTGCAGCAGGGAGATTAAAGAGCCCTGAAGTGGGCCTCACCTTGAACAAATTTGCTCATTATTTGTTTGACTTCCAATCCAAAGGTTTACAAATTTGAATAGCCTCTCCTGATCACTGTTTCACTCCTGCACACATCTGCATACTCACACTCATTCACACTCACTCTTGAGTTTTAACAGCACTTATCCAAAGTGGGAAATGTGAGAAAGGTGAGGATGAATTTACCTAAAAGTAAATATTTCCTTTTCGACAATCATGAACCAACACTGCCACGTGGCAGCCGAAGTCTCTGAAATAAGCACGAGCCATAATTGGGAAAAAATGTTCAGATCTGAATGAAGGAACGTAGAAAAGTAAATTATAAAGACACAATTATATATTATCCCGTAAATCACATATCATTCTTGTCATGAATTATCTTTGAAGAATAACTAAAATAATGGAATTTTATACAGAAACTTATGTAGTTAAAACATTCAACACAGACAAGTGAAACATGTACGGGTCACAACAAAACAAATATAATGTAATAATAAAATAATTTTAATATTCATATTGAAATATAAATTAATATTATGCAAAAGTATTTGCTATCTCATATAGGAATTGGGATTGCACATGTTGCGCACTGATATCAGAGAAACGCACACATAGGTTTGTTAAAGATTTTGTATATTTCTCAAAAAGTGAGAAAAGATCTCCCTCTGGTGACATAAATAGGTAATACCTCCACTTTCAGCATTCAACGCCTGTGGCACCTCACATACCTTTAAAAACGTTACTTTGTAAGAATAAGCAATGTCTCCAACTGATCTTAATATGCTTCATGGTATTCGATCTTGAACCAAGCAACGTACAATTAGTCCATTTGCAGGGAATAGTTAGTGGTGCTGCTTTCTTTGCTCAATACTTAGCTAACCATTAAGACCATTTTGTGAATATTCACTTTATTCCCAGAGTAAAAGGAATGTAGCAACATTTCTGCTTTAAGTAATATTTTACTAATATTTTCTGCTTTGTAAGAGTGGGATGAGTTTGTGCATTTCAGTGAATAAATCAGGAACAATAACCTCTCAACATTTGAGAAGTTCTGATACCACCTACATTGGCACATGATGCCTTTGATTTCATAGTGACAAAGCTTGAATTCCAAGGTCTGTACTAGACATCCAGGTGAGGTATTGATATTTATCTCGTGGTTCTATGCATAGCTATCAATATTACTCCGAAGGTTGAGCTTCAGAGGGCACTCTTCTGCCAATTCCTCTCAACTCATTCAGTAGTGGTAAATGGGGTAGAAAGGTGGACTGCTCTGGCTCCCACCAATCTGAGTGAAATAACTGCAGAGGCCAGGTCCCATCACCAAGTCACCCTTTATTTACTTATGCACAATACACTGGCTATGACCATCCAGCTCAGAAGGTTCTCATTTCCTGGTTATATTGGTGAGCCAAAGCTTTCCTGATTGGCCCAGGTTAACAACCCCAATCAAGAACCTCATAGTCGATAAGGTCCACCTGGTCCCAGTCACTCCCTGCAGCAATCATGAAGGTGCTGTGCAGACTATTTATAAACTGTCTTCATTACAATGTTGCACCCAAATGTTTAAAGGTACAGTGCATTGAATGTAACAAACTGTGACTAACAAAAAAAAAACTTTACACAGATCATTGTCCTTGCTGCAGTTCAGGAAAGGGCTAGTAAAGGTCTCAGCAGGAGGAACTGAGGGATTTCCTGAGGAAGAGGTCAAGATGCTGGGACAGTGAGCAAGCTTCCCATCAGATTTTGCCAAACGATCTCTTTCTGTGCAGTAAACTTTTATGATTCTCCATCATTCATCATGTATTGACATTTTTATCCTTATGTTCCCTGCTGATTTTAAGCAGAACGGCCACACCTCCTCCATTGCAAAGAGAACCTGCAAGACACTGTGTTAAATCTTTTTGAATGTTACAACAATGCCAGGAGGCATGAATAAATTTTTTGTCTCTGAGTTTTTCTATAACAGAGTTTTAGAAGTCTTTCATTGTGTTTATTTCCAAATGCACAATGTCCTGGGCCATGTTTAAACCTATATGAAGATGTAGATTGAAAATATAGATATGAGGCAAGTTAAAGAAAACAGAATTTTAAAATTCATTCTGAATTAAATATAGAATAAATTAAAACCCATCCAAATCTTGCCACACTCATGAATTCGTATGTGTACTAGGATACAAAATAGAACAAGTTATAGCATGCAGGAAGTGAAGCTAGGGCAAAAGTAAAGTCCATTAGAAAAACCAAATATAAATTCAAGCATCCTTTGGAAGTCTTGAAATTTTGGTGGTGTCACAGCCAATGTAAGCTGATTGTTCTTTTGGAGATGGCTTTATAAAACTGCAAACAGTCCTTTTCCGGAGTCGCTGCTATGGCACTTGAAACTTCTTTTACTTTTAAATTTTCTGTCACAGTGATGCATTCAAACTTGTAATAGACATGGAGCCAAGCTTGAGGAATTAAACTGTCGAAAGGGAACAGTTGCCATTCCACACTGCAGGCTTTTATGACCTTTTTGACGTTACTGTGACAGTCTGCTGAATCTCCTGGGTGTTACTGACTTCAGTAAGAAATGGAAAGCTCAAAATTATAGCCTTTCACAGGTCGGGGAGGACGTGGGTGTTCAATCATGTTCACTGCTTCCTGGGTTAGAGCGTGCTAAAGTTGCACATCCTTTCAAGAAAAAAACAAATCTCATCTATATCCTAAAAGAACAAGCCCCAATTAATTACAGAGGCAAGTGGATCCTTTGGCTTGAAATTCCCAAGGTCAGAGGAGGGTAGGTATGGTGGAACTGGAGAGTCCACAAAGAGAGAAAACCTTAAAGTTTCCTTTCTGTGGTTCCTCCTCCAGCTGGATGCATCTTGGCACTGCCCTGTCTCTTTGTGAGGAAGAGGCTCTTGGAGTGCATGACAGGTTTCTCTCCCCTGTCACCGCGCCCTTAGCCATGAGTACCAGAGGCTGGGATGATGGAAATGCAGATCTGCACATGTATCTCATCGTCCCTAGGACTGCTGAGCCTGTTTCCTCAGGGAGCTATCGTTCTGGGCTGCTTGATTATATACTTGAGGCAGCAGGGTTCCCATCTCGTAGCTGCATCCGTGATATGAAGGCCATTGTCACTCACCTGTCTGTCTGCTGCTCCTGTTCCTCCCTGTGTATTTGGGCTAACTTCCTAATTGCCAACACTATGGGGTACTTTCCTGCCTTAGGCTGAGCCGGTGACTGATCTCTGGCAATCCTCAGAGTTCAAGCAGCCTGGTGTGATTATTTTTTGGCTCACGTTGGAGCTGTTAAAGTGCAATGCTCCGTAGCGGATGCTCTCAAATGTTCTAATCCTGACATTCCCACCGAGGAGTCAGTATCTATGCTGGAGGAAGAGGTGGGAAGGTGGAAGGTGGTGTAGAAAGCAGCTTGTTGATACCTGCTTTGAGACCTCGGTACTTCCTGCTCAGAGTTTGAGAAGGCTTTAGGTTCAATTTCTTGGCAGAGTAGCCCATTTCACCAGAGAGATAATGGACATCCTCCCAGTATCTGCAAAACAGAGGAGACTTCACAGCCAATTGTTAGAAGCAGCGTTCACTGAATGTCTTTCACAGGGCATTAAGGTGAGATTTTCAATGGAGTGCAGGGTGGTACTTACTCAGGTGGAGAGATACCTGCAGGCATCCTGGCAGGAGCAGGCCTGACTTCCCCCACGAGGGACTGGATTCTTACCTTGCAGTGTGTTAGCAGCATGATGTCAATCGTGCCTCGACCAATCATGGTTCTTTTCCTTCTGCTGTAGGCTGTTTTCTCCTGGAATTAGAGAAAAGGAGGGATTGAGTGAGAAGGAAATGGATGATACAGCTGTTAGAGCAGGTGGGAGAAAGTTAGTGAGGTGATCTAGGTCAGTGCACAGGCAATACAAAGGCCATGTGAGGCTAGTAATTTGGGAGGTTTACGGAGATTGAGAGTGAATGGAGGCGTATATTGCTGGCAAGAGAAAGATTGACAGAACATGATTCTTGTAAGGAGGTATGTGGAGTAGCAGAGATAGAGCGAGTGTAAGGTAACAGAAAGAAGAGTATAGCATTTATTCTTTCAGACTGGAAAATGTCATTGACATCCTTCCAAAGCTTTTAACAGTTCAGCCAGGCTGTAGAAATGGCACTGAGTCTTTTGGCAGCCTTGGACATGATGCAAGTTTGGAGGCCCGGTCCCCTCTGTTGGTCTTCTGGGAAAAGGACAGCCTTCTTCTGGATCACCCTGTCCAACAAGAGGTCTAGACCCCTATCAGAGAATCACAGTATGATTTCCCCCTTCTTCAACATCTTCTGAATGACTGTTTTTTAATGACCCATGCTAATTTGTGCACGATTGAAGAACTGAACACGGATAACCATTGAAAGCCGTTTAATGCCAATATTTTGTAGATTTAAATAAGATCACCTCTCATTCTTCCCCTCTAAAGAATAAAAGTCCAATTTGCCCAATCCCTCTGCATAAGACAGTCCCAGCATCCCAGGAACAAGCCTGGTGAATGTTCATTACACTCCCTCTATGGCAGGAATATCTTTCCTGAGACAAGGAGAGCAAAGCTGTAATCCAGGGGCAGTCTAACCAAACACCGACCAATTGAAACAAAACTTCACTACTCCCTTACTCAAATCGTCTTGTGATAAAGGCTAACATTCCACTCATCCTTCTAATAGCCTGCTGTACTTTGCATGTTAGCTTTCAGTGACCTATTGACAAGGCCACCTAGGTCCCTTTCAACATGATACTTTCCAATGGTAGACTAATTAGTGAAGTTTGATCACATGAGATTCAGGGAAAGCTCGTTAATTGGATACAAAATTGGTTTGACGGTAGGAGACAGAGGGTGCAGTTCGAGGTTTGGTTTTTTAATTAGAGGCCCGTGACCAGCGACATTCCACAGGGATTGGTGCTGGGCCGGCTGTTGTTTGCCATTAATATAAATGATTTGAATGAGAATTTAGGAGGCATGGTTAGTAAGTTTGTGGAAGACACCGAAATTGGTGGTGTAGTGAACAGTGAAGACGGTTACCTAAGATTACAAAAGGGATCTTGATCAACTGGACCAATGGGCTGAGGAGTGGCAGATGGAATTTAATTTGGATAAATGCAGTTTGGGTTTGCTTTTTGATAAAATGGACAATGGTAGGACTTATACAGTTAATGGTAGCGCCCTGTATAGTGTTATCAGAGAGAGACCTAGAGGTACACATACATAGTTCTTTGAAAATTTGGAAATGTTGCATAAAAACCGAAAGAACTGCGGATGCTGTAAATCAGGAACAAAAACAAAGTTGCTGGAAAAGCCCAGCAGGTCTGGCAGCATCTGTGAAGGAAAAAACAGAGTTAACATTCTGAGTCCGGTGTCACTTCCTCAGAAAATATTACATTTGGTCTCCACTTGCAAATTATTGATATATGTTGTGAACATTTAGGGCCCAAATACTGATCATTGCAGTCTTCCAGTCGTCACACTCTGCCAACATACGAATGACCCATTTATTCCCACTAGGTGTAGAGCTGGATGAACACAGCAGGCTGAGCAGCATCAGAGGAGCAGGAAGGCTGACATATCGGGCCTAGATCCTTCTTCAGAAATATTATTAGTATTATTATTAATTTACCTTCTCACTAATATTCATATTAATAATAATATTCATATTATCATTTATTCCTACTCTTTGTTTTCTGCCTGTGATCCAACCCATAATCCATACCAGTGAATTATCTCCTACACCATGAGCTTTCATTTTACTAATGAATGTCCTGTGGAGATCTTATCAAAACCCTTCTGAAAATACAAATAAACTACGGCCATCAATTCTCCAAGATCAATTATGTTAGTAATCTCCGCAAAAAATGCCAAGTTTGTCAAAAATGTTTTTCTATTTTCAAATCCGTGCTGACTATGCATAACCTGATCATTTTTATCCAAGTGTCTACTTATCACAAAAACTATGATACGAGTTTTCACTGCAACTAACATAAAGTGGCGGAGCCGGTAATTCCCTAATATATTTTTCCCTTGATTCCTTTCTTAAATAGTGGGATGACATTTGGAGGAGAATAATCGACAAGACGCATTTCAGAATCTGTGGAATTATGGAATACCAAGGCATCAATCATCTCTAGAGCCACCTCCTTCAACACTCTGGGATGTAAACTATTATGTCCTGGGTGATAAAATTTCAGTACCATTCACTTTCCTTGTACAACCTTCTCACTAATATTCATTTCCTTCAACTCCTTTGTCTCCGTAGTCACTTGGATCTCTAATTTTGGGAGATTTATTCTGTCTTCCTCAGTGAAAACAGACAAAGAGTAATCATTTAGCTTTTCTGCCATATATCTATTCCCCATTATAAATTCTTCCAATGTTGCTTTCAGTGGACATTATTTTTAGACAATGCTCCCTTATATGTATTAGTAGAGCTTATACTGTCATTTTATGTTTTGTTTTGCTAGATTGCATTAACATTCTGGTCTTCCTTCTCGTTTTCTTGGTCTTCCTTTGCTGCATTGTAAAACTTCCCAATCCTCAAATTCATTGCTATTTCTGGTGACTTACCAAGTCTTTTTTTTAATCTTGTACAATCCGTATCTCTGATATCAGAGCTATTGAAACAATGTTTGAGATTTTTTTTTCTGCTCAAGAAATGCTGCTGAAATCCGCCAAAGTCCAACCCCAGAGCAGAGCAAAGATCAGATTATATGTGGCTAACAAAGTTTCAATGGCAAATAGCTTTCATAACTCCTCCAGGCTGCTGCTGTAAGTATCAGCAACTTTTCAGAGTTTGCATTCCACTGGAAGTGGAAAAGATACCACTGCGACTCTCTCTGTGAAGAGAGACAACTTAATCCTAATCCTTCTTGCCAAAGAGAAACAGGAAGTGTGAACACAAATTTACAATGATTGTAGGCTTTTCCACGGTGCAAGGCTGCCATTGGTTGCACACACTTTGCTTTTCATGCACTTTTTGTCAACTTGGCCATGTACGTGAGGCAGAAAGGATTCTACTCCCTCAAAACTTGTGTAGTGCATGTCCACCGGCAAAGCATTTTGTAGGTTAATTCATGGCATCCTGGCAG
This sequence comes from Ginglymostoma cirratum, assembly GCA_024137785.1. NCBI lineage: Eukaryota > Metazoa > Chordata > Chondrichthyes > Orectolobiformes > Ginglymostomatidae > Ginglymostoma > Ginglymostoma cirratum. The sequence continues at coordinate 4,168,608 of JAHRHZ010000049.1, read as the reverse complement.
GAATTGTGATGCACTAATTCTGTGGCAGATGTATTTCAACCTCCATGACAAACAAAATATTGACAAGTCCTTTAACTTGAGGTGTGATGCCATACTGTGAATTTGGGTTCAAGACAGGCTGGTTGAGGAGAGGGCGAAGTCAAGGGAATGTCTTCAGGCTTAGACTTAATAGTACTGTATATTATATATAAATGCGAAATATGATTATACTCAGTAATAGTAGATATACGAGGCTCTGATCTAATAGTTAGATTAGGTAAATACTAATCTATCATCTTTGTGTTCTTGCCCATATTGTTGGCTAGTCTGGTCTCACACTGGCCAAAGTTGTGGACTTTTGTGCTCTGGGGAGTTCTTCCAAAGTATCATCACTCTATCACTCTGTTCCATTCATACACAGTGATATACAGCTGCAGAACATCATCATGGTCCAGTATCCTAATGCTCTTATGCAATATCCCTCCCAAGCTTCTGTACCCTGTCATAACATGAATTAACAGTAATATATGCATTGAAAAGGGTTACTTAGGTTTACAACATTTATGACACATTTTCTACTCATCTCTTCTACCACATCCAAACTCTTTGACTGGGTTCATTTGTTACGAGAGGAAGATCAGGGAAGTCTGTAACACACGGGATAAAGATAGAAATCTTGCACTTCCTTCACTGGCAATTTGTCATGTGGAAGTTTCAACCAATTGGAGGAATGTAATTCTAGAACGGTATGAAAATTATGAGGCGCTTATACATCTTCTGCTTCATTAGTAAGCAAAAATTGTCAACATGCTCTGAAGAATGTTCTGCTTTAAATGGAACTTTTTCTTCTATTTTGCTTCTTGCATAGCTTTGTCTTTAGTATCCACTGCTATTTGGATGGCTTGGTCTAGAGTTGTATTCCTTTTTGTTTGAATAGGCTTGTTTATCTAAGAGACTAACAGTATTTTCTTCACAAATGAACTCTTGTTGTAAGTTCTCATAGTTGCACGTTTCAGACAGTACATACAGATGATTAATTAAACCATCTACAGGGTACCTGGAAGTTGATTTCTGCTTTGAAGCATGATCATAACAGTGTCTTATTTGTCCATGGACTGAAATATTGATCAAAAGCTATTATGGTCTTGTTAAACATAATTTGTTTCTCATTGACCTGTTGTCTACGTAACAAATGATCAGATTTTGTTCCTGTCCAGTTGAAACATGTGTTAAGCCCATTGTGTTCGATGCTGTGGCTAGTGACCAGGACCGCACTGGGGGCACTCACTTGCCTCTTGGAGCAGGAAACATCCCTCATCAATGTCCCAGATTGGCCAGGCCGACCACAAGCTCCAATGGAGCATTCAAGGCTGCGACTGGTGCCCAAGGCCTCATTGGGAACACTCACTTACATATAGGAGCAGCTGATGTCTGTCATCAACACCCAACATCAACCAGGAGCACCCACCTACCTAGGAAACGTAAAAGATGTGCTAGACTTCAGGTGAGACTGAAACTTTGGGTTTCAAGTCCCCCCTCCTGAGCCCACTCCTTGCAAACATACAAGGCATTCAGAACCAAATGGTTGAACTGAAAGCAAGACTCAACTTCCAAAGGGAATTGAGTGACAGCTGTGTGCTCTGTTTTATAGAGACATGGCTCACTCCTGTTACACATGACCGTGCCTTACAACTTGATGGTTTCTCAGTTCACCGAATGGACAGCTGGGCATCCTCAGGCAAAGCAAGGGGCAGTGAGCGTCTGCTTCCTGAACAACACCTTCTGGTCCTCAGACATGGCAACCACGGTGAGTTACTGCTCCCTGGATCTAAAAGATCTAACAGTGACGTGCCATTCCTACCACCTGTTGCATGGATTCACCTTCACTATCCTGACAGCGGTCTACATCCCTCCCCATGTGGAAAAGAAGAGTGCACTTGTCAATCTATACAACATGACAAACAGTCTTGAGACAGAATACCTCAAGGCCTTGCTCATCGCAGCCAATGGCATCAACCAGGCCAACCTCAAGAACGTGCTACCAAAATACCATCAACATGTCTCCTGGCCCACCAGAGGGCCGAACATCCTTAACCATTGCTACACAACCATCAAAGGTGCCTAACACTCCATTCCCTGCCTGCATTTAGGGAAATCAGTTCGCAATGTTGTGCTCCTCCTTCTGACTTACCAGCAGAAATTGAAATGCGAGGATCCAGTACATAAAGTAGTGCAGTGTCAGTCTGAGACAATGGAAGGACTTCTATGGGGCTACTTAGAGTTGGTGGACTGGTCCATATTCAAGAACTTAGCAGCCAACATAAACGAGTATATCATCACTATTACAGACTTCTTCAGTAAGTGTGTACAAGTCTGCATGCTGAAGAAGTTAATCCGAATGTTCCCTGACCAGAAACCATGAATGAACAGGGAGATCCACTCTCTTCTGAAATCCAGGTCTGAGTTGTACAAGTCGGGCCACCCTGACCTATGCTGGATTTCATGTTACAACATTTGTAAGGCCATCAGAGATGCCAAAAGACAATACCAAATTAAGCTTGGGACCCAGACCAACCTGTCAATTGTGGCAGGACTTGCACGACGTAACAGGCTACAACGCAAAGTTGAACAGAATCGCTGGCAACAGTACATCCCTACCCAATGGCCTCAATGTATTCTATGCTTGCTTTGAACAGAAGGTCAATGAAACAATGCCACCTATCCCAACAGCCTCGGATGTAACTGCTGCAGATGCTATATCAGCCTTCTTGAGAATGACCCCACAGAAAACGATTGGCCCAGGTGGATCCCCCAGCTGTACACTCAGATCTTGTGTGGACCTACCAGCAGGAGTATTCACAGACATCTTTAATCTCTCCTTATTATGATCTGAAATCCTCATCAGCTTCAAGAAGACCACCATCAACCCAAAGCCAAAGAAAGGCCATACAGTATGCCTCATTGACTACCACCCAGTGCCTCTGACATTCATCATTTTGAAGTGCTTTGAGAGGCTATTCTTGGTTCACATCAACTCCAGCCTTCCAGATTGCCTTGATCTTTTGCAATTCACCTACCTTCACAACAGGTCCTCAGCGAAACCAAATCCCTATCCCTACAGTCATCCCTGGAACACTTGGATAACAAGGATACTGACGACGGGCTCCTAATTATTGACTACAGTTCCACCTTCAACACCATAATTCCAAACAAACTCAACTCTGAAATGTTAATGTTGATCCCTCTCTCTCTGTACCTTCTCTGTGACTGTAACACTGCATTCTACACACTGTTCTGTTACCTTGATACAGTTTTTGATGCACAATCAAGAGTCATTACCAACGGATGGGTGCCATGAAGCACATGTACAGTGAAAGATTTTAAGAGCTACCAAAGTCATTAGAAAATGAGGTTGCAACACTGACAACGTTGCAAAGTCAGAATTAAAAGAATGAAAGATTGTACTCTGATGGGCGTACTTATCATTCTATCTCGGTACATATGATAACAATAAATCAATCTTCCAATGTTTCTTCAAAACTAAAGTGCTCCAGCATAGGCAACATGATGGCATATCTCCACTGTACAAGCTGTTTTATTTTCCTTACTTTAAAAGATTCCAATTATTTAGCACACTGCTTCTATGTACTGCTCTAAGTGTCTCAAATGAATGTAGTCAAAAAATTCCTACCTTCTGCAAGTAAATTGGAGGATTCCTGTCTTCTGTGCATAAAATGTATGATTCCTGCCTTTTTGCAAGTACAATGGATCCTTTCTGCCGTTTTAAGGCCTAATAAATTATTTTGCTTCTCTTTTAACGGAATTGCCAAACAAATCCCACTGCATGCAACTTTAAAGACAAGTCTGTTCTTAGTAGCTTTACTGAAAGAATCCCTGTTCTTTGCAACTCTAAATGTTAAATCCTATTCCTTTAAACTGAATTTTCTAGATACTTGCTCTGTCTGTGATGTTATTAATAACCTCTACTGCCTTGTGACATTTCTTTTCCTGGGTGAATGCCTCTGTCTAAGATTGAATAAATTCTGTCTGCCTTTGCCACACTTTTATGTAATGGATCATGTCTGGAGCTTCAATAGTCTCCTTTCATTCACTTCCCATTAGCCGTGTCTGCTTAGGCTTCTAAATTCCTTTAATTCTGACATTGCAATGTTCTCAGTGTCGCAACCTCATTTTCAAATGACTTTGGTGGCTCTTAAAATCATTCACTGTACAAGTGCCTCATGGCACCCATCTACAACGGCAATCACTTTTGATTTGAAATCGAAGCACTTCACTTACTTCTAGCTTTTTCAGACTCTTGCTGTGCTGCTTTTTAAAGATTTTCTCTTGTCCTTTTGGGACTTCAAATTTGCTCACAGATCCTCGAATCTCTTTTTGTTTCTTGGCCAACCTCCGATTTCTGAGCACTTCCACAAACCATAGGTATCGAATACAATCTGTAACCATCCTGAACTGACTAATACACCTGTTCCACAGACCTCCTGGCTCACCCATGCTGCTATGCATTTCTAAGCAGGTCTGAAATATTTTCATCATCACATGCATGTTTTGCCTTGTAGAATCTTGACACAATGATTTCTTCTGCAAAGTCCTCAAATCTCAACTCTTTCAGCTGCTATCTCTCTGAACTCATAGCCTGCTTAAAGTTGTACAGAAAGATTCTTCAAAGCTCTCTGGAATCCGCACTAACGTTTGTCATGTTATGTGATGGATCCTCACCATAGTAAACCACGCGAAACATGTAGGTCGTACAACATGTAGGTAGCTATTACCATTCTCCAATTCCATTGGCATCTGGAGGACCTGACTGCTCTAATGTGGCAGGCGAAACAATTAGTAGCCTACAGAGAAGAGAATTGTCTTAAACAAGGTGTAGTTTATTATATGCAGCAATCAGATAATTAAATGACTTTGTTAGCAGAACTATGAGATAGAACTATGAGATTGCAGAGTGGTGAAGTGATCAAGTTTTTGGGCTGACAACGTTGAGTATCTACAGCTCGAATCTCACTGTAGCTTGTGTTGGAATTAAGATTCGATTTATAGGGTGGCACGGTGGCTCGATGGTTAGCACTGCTGCCTCACAGTGGCGGGGACTGAGGTTTGTTGCCACCTTAAAGCGACTGTCTGTGTGGAGTTTGCACATTCTCCCAATGTCTGTGTGGATTTACTCTGGGTGCCCTGGTTTCCTTCCACAGTCTAAAGGTGTGCAGGTTAGATGGATTTGCCATGCTAAATTGTCCATAGTGTCCAGAGAGGTGCAGGCTAGGTGGACTAGCCATGGGAAATGCAGGTTACAGGGATGGGGTGGGTCTGGGTGAGCTGCTCTTCAGAGGGTCTATGTGGACTCAGCGGGCTGAATGACCTGTTTTCACACTATTGGGATTCTATAATTCTATGATATTAGATCAAGATCCAGAGCTATTCCCTTGCCTTAATCCAAGTTACACTGTCATATTTGGCAGTACTTGCACTCCTCAGCGCAATGTTATTGTCTGGCTTTGAGAGTGGTTTGGGGCTGTGGCATCACATTATATAGTCCTACGTGCTTTATGTTTTAGCATGGAGTTAAAGATTAAGTCAGAGGCATGATATCCCTTCCCAATGCATAGGTATTTGTAAATTTCAGATCAGAACAAATCTGGTTTAGTTATAAAACAGTCATTTGTTGTGATCACAATAAAAGATTGTGGGGAGAAATCTAACCTGCAACCGGCGTCTTCAAAAAGTTAGTAGGCTATCTTCTCTAAATATTTCTTTGAACAGAAGACTGACATTTCTGCTTAAATTGAATCAATATATATGACAGTGGGGCATTAGGATACAATGGCCATGACAATGAGCGAAATTGGATGATAATGAAAAACATATTACATGAACTCTAATGTCAGTTATATTTTTAAATTATTATAAATGTGTTTTGCACTTCATTTAAAGGTCAGCATCAGTAAATGCCCTTCACAATGATGGTAAATGATTCACTTCAAATTTGCTATCACATTCACTGCCATGTAATAAACCAGAGAATGAGGTTAGTTAATGTCTGGTGCCAGCTCCTGAATGAATTGTGTTTGTAGGTGTTATAATTTCATACTCTGCTCTGTTTCTCATCAAAGTTTAAGAACAGAATGTCCCATATTAAACTGTGAAACAAGCCATGAAAAACTAATGGGTTTGTTCGATGTTAGCTTATCTTCACATTGATTTACAGGAATGCCCTTCAAATGTCCTTACTGTCCCAGTAAGTTCAGTCAGAGCCTTTATTTGATTAAATTGTTATCGTCTCCATCAGAAGAGGATCCATGTTTGGGGGACAGTGACTCATGCATCATAAAAGCATAATTTGCATTTCATTGACACATTAATTTAGAAGGGATAAAACTTTGATTTTTTTTTTGCAAGGTAAGATCACTTTCCTTATGAAATCCACATTTGCATCTTTAGCTCTTAACCTTAAAAAAATATCCTGTTCTGTTATTCTGGCAATGAGTACTGTTTGGACAGGATTGCAGGATGGATTGCAAACTTGTCTGGAATCCTGTTTTGCTGGGCTTAAGGAAACATTACTGGCAAGGCCTTGTGAGAGGTGAAGCCCAACCATCCGACGGGAATGTAAGAAAAGAAGATAGGCCTGCAAAAGAACTCCATGATTAAGGAACCTCTTGTTCTGGGATGTTGCCAGATTCTAGTGCAGCGTTGACCCAGGTATGTCTGGCTGTGACTAGGACCAGGATCCAAAACTGAAAGAGTTTAAGGGGTTCACTGCATAGCGGTCACAATAAGACAGGCAGATTGCTCTGGGGCCCAGCTTAATCACCCACTGGGCATTTCAGCGCCAGCTCTCAGATACTTTTTCCTATCTTCCCCTGGACCATGACACCACCATGACACATCAGGTCATTGTATCAACTACAGTTACTCAGCTCATTTCATCAGGTGATTTCCTCCCAACTGCTTCCAAGCTGATAGTCCCCCGGCCCTGCACAGCTCGCTTCTACCTCTTTCCAAAAATCCACAAACAGGACAGTCCGGGCAGACCCATTGTCTCAGCCTGCCCCTGCCCCAGTCAACTCACCTCTTCCTACCTTGACTAAGCCTTCTCTCCCTGGTCCAGTGATTCCTTTGACGCCTTGTGCAGGTTTAAAAATTTTCAATTTGCAAGGTCCAGCCACTTCCTTTTTACCGTGGACATGCAATCCCTTTCCACGTCCATCTCCCACCAGGATGGTCTCAGGGCTGTCCGTTTCTTACTGGAGCAAAAACCTGAACTGTCCCCATGCACCACCACCCTCATCTGCTTGGCTGAGCTTGTCCTCATCCTCAACAATTTCTCTTTTAACTCCTTTCATTTTCTTCAGGTCAGAGGGGTTGCCATGGGTACCCACATGGCCCCCAGTTATGCATGTCTCTTCATGGGGTATTTGGAACATTCCTTGTTCCAATCCTATTCTGGCTCCCACCCACAATTCTTTCTCTGATACATCAATGATATCATCGGTGCTGCTTCCCTCTCTCATCCGGAATTGGAAAAGTTCGTCAATTTTGCCTCCAATTTCACCCTGGCCTCACTTTCACCTGGTCTACCTTTGACTCCTCCCTTCTCTTCCTCGACATTTCTGTTTTCATTTCTGGGGATAGACTGGCCACTAATATCCATTACAAACCCACTGACTCCCACAGCTATCTTGACTATACATCCTCACACCCCACTTCCTGTAAACACTCTATCTCATTCTCTCAGTTCCTCCGTCTCCGTCACATATGTTCAGATGAGGCTAACTTCGATAAGGGAGCCTCTGAAAAATTCACCTTCTGCCTCAACCGAGGATTCCTCACCTCCATTGTCGACAGGGCCCACAATTGGGTCCAACCCATCTCCCACACTTCCGCCCTCACCCCTTCTCTTCTCTCCCGCAACAGTTCCCCATCCACAAGATCATCAGACTCTATTTCCGCCACATCCAGTGACATGTCACTACCAGGCTTATATTCCCCTCCCCTCCCTCGTCCGCCTTCTGCAGAAACTGTTGCATCCAGGACACCCTGGTCCACACTTCCTTCACTATCAACACTTCCCCGTAGCCATACGGCACTTTCCCCTGTAACTAGAGAAGGTGCAACACCTGCCCATTTACCTCCTCTCTCCCCATTATCCAAGATCCCAAACAAGCCTTCCAGGTGAAGCAATACTTCACCTGCACTTCCCAGAATCTAGTCTTCTGCATTCGCTGCTCACAATGTGGTCTCCTCTACATTGGGGAATCGAAGCATAGATTGGGTGACAGCTTCGCAGAACACTTATGTTCTGCTCGCAAAAAAGACCTTGAACTTCCAGTTGCCTGTCACATTGACACACCACCCTGTTTCCTGGCCAATATCTCTGTCTTTGGCTTGCTGCAGTGTTCCAGTGAGCTGGAAGCTGGAAGCTGGAAGAAAAACACCTCATTTTCTGCTTGGGGGACCCTGCAGCCCTCCAGACTCAATATCAAGTTCAATAATTTTAGGGTCTAAACTCTCCCATGTCCTAGCCCCCTACCCCACACACCAGGCCTTGTCATCACATAGCCTGCCGTTACACACTACCTATTGCTGGTCACTAACAGTCTCCATTAACAGCTATTCACCCTCCCTGCCAGATCATTATCAACTCCTTTGTCTATCCAAATGCTCTTCTTGCTCTTTGGGCTCTATCCTTTATCCTATTGTTTACTCCCTACCCCATCCCCCTCCCTATTTTCTGTATATAAACTGACGTTTTCCCAGCTACCATCAGTTCTGAGGAAGGGTCATCGGACCTGAAATATTAACTCTGATTTTTTGCTTCACGTATGCTGCCAGACCTGCTGAGCTTTTCCAGCAACTTCTGCTTTTTGTTTCTGATTTACAGCATCTTTTGTTCTTTATGAACATTAACTGTTTTAGAAACATTACCTTATACAACATCTCAATCACCGCCGATTCTAGGACAGTGAGACTTAATCCCTGGGTAGATAATGTTTGAAAGGTACAGATGTTAGCTAATGGACAAGACAGTAGAGACAGCAGAAAAGAAAGAGGATCATTTTAACCTAATCCAGCTCAACTAACCATTTTAAACCTGCCTGATTTTATCTTCCGTTGAGGAGTCAACCATTCTTTAAGAGAGTGGTGATAGTGCTGAAGGTAATAATGTCTTGACACTTGACAACATGACCAAATATCTATTTACAAAAACTATACTTGTTAAAGTCATAGAGTCATACAGCATAGAAACCATGCCCTTCAACTAACCATGTCTATGTTGACCAACAAGCACCAAACTACACTAATCCCATGTATCTGTATGTGGTCCATAGTTTACTATTCTGTGGCATTTTAAGTACCCGTCCAGATGCTTCTGAAATATTGTGAGAGTACTTGCTCCGACCAAGATCTCATGCCCTATGTTTGGATGAGAAAGCTTTCCTCAGATCTCCTCTAAACCAATGAATCCTCGCCTTAAATTTATATCGCTGGTATTAGCCACATCTGCCATGGGGAAGACATTATCACAATCTACTCTGTCGATGCCTATCATAATTTTGTATAACTCAATCAAATTCCTCCAACAACCTCCTCTACTCCAGGGGAAACTAACGCAGCCTATCCAGTCTCTCATCTTAACAGAGATTTGTCATCTCGTGAAATATCCTGGTAAGTCTCCTTTGCACTCTCTCCAATGCAAACACATCCTTTCAATAGTGTAATGACCAGAGCTGCATGCAGTATTCCACCTGTGGCCTGGTCAATGTTTTATAAAGTTGTAACAAGTATTCCTCAGTTCTATATTCTATGCCCCATCTAATGACAACAAGCATCCATAAGCCTTCTTCACCACCCTGTCCATCTGTACTGACAACTTCAGGGATCTTTGGACTTGTACACCAAGGTCACTTTGTTTCTCAGTACTCTCTACATTGTATATATCCGCCCCCTATTAGACCGTCCAAAATGCATGGCCTCACACTTGTCAAATTCCATTTGCCATTGCTCTACCCAATTTACCATCTGGTCAATACCAGACTGAGACCATCTCCTCACTACCAACAATACCGCTAATTTTTGTGTCTGCAAACTTACTAATTATACCGTCTGCATTCACATTAATGTGCATAAGAAGCAGCAAGGATCCCTGTGGTAAACAGCTGGTCACAGGCTTCCAATCACAAAAAAAACTCTCTATCATCGCTTTTGCTTCCTATTGATAAGCCCATTTTGGATTCAGTTTGCCAACATGCCTTGGATCCCATGGGCTCTTACATTTGTAGGACTTTGTCAAAGGCCTTACCAAAGTCCATGTAAACCACATCAACTGCACTCCCCTCATTAATACATTTAGTGACCATTTCAAAATATGCAACTAAATTATTCAGATAGGATTTCCCTCCAATAAATCTATACTGACTATCCCTGGTCAAGCCTTGCCTTTCCAAATATTGATTAATTCTGTCCCTCAGAATTTTTTTCCAATAATTTCCCTACCACTGAACAAAGGAAACACATTTGCTTTCCTCCAGTCATCTGGCACTTCATTTGTGGCCAGCTAAATATTAAATAACTCTGCCAGGGTCCCAGTAATCTCCTCCCTTACCTCCTATGGCAACCTCATCAGGTGCCGAGGATTTATGTACCTGTATGCTTGTTAAAACATCTACTACCTCCTCCTCATTAATCTTAACATGTTTTAGAACCTCATCTTTCCAACTGAAATTCCCAGCTACAATTTCTTTCTTCTCTGTGACCACAAATGAAAAGCATTAATTTAAGACCTTACCCATATCCACTGGCTCCATGCACATGTTGTCCCCTTGGACCTCATAGGTCCCACTCTTACTGCAGTAATCTTTTACTCTTATATACTTATAAAACGTCTTGGGGGTTTTCCTTTATCCTAACTGACATATTTTGTGCTCTTTGACACTCTAACTTATTTTTTAAACAGTCCCCTATACTCTCTATACTTTTGAAGGGCCTTCCTTTTTTTATGCTTTATACCTGAAAATGCTTCTTTCTATTTCTTTATCAAACTAATGATAAGCCTTGACATCCAGATTTGTCTTGACTTACAGCCTTTGCTCTTTAGAGGAACATGCTGGCCCTGGGTTCTCACTGTACTACATGTAAAAGGGTCCCACTTTCCAAATGTACCTACAAGTAACAGGTCCCATTCTATGCTCGCCAGATCCAGTCTAATGATATTGAAATTGGCTTTCCCCAAATTAGACACTTAACTTCTGCACTATCCTTATCCCTTCATAATGATTTTGCAACTTATGATCACTATTTCCAAAATGCTTGCCCATTGAAACTTCATTCACTTGACCAGCTCCATTCCCTAGGATTAGGTCTGGAATTGTCCCATCTCTAGTGGGATTATCTACGTACTGGCACAAAATGCTGATCTGGATCCACTTGAAAATTCCACCCCATCCAATTCTTTCACAATAAGGCAATCCTAGTTAATGTTAGCAAAGTTGAAGTCCACTGCAACTATAATGTTTGTTTCTCACACACATTTCTGTGATTTGCCAACATACCTGCTCCTCTATCTCCCTCTGACTGTTGTGAGTTCAGTAGCAAAGTAATCATCCCTTTTTAATTTCTGAGCTCTACTCAAATGGCCTCTACTCAAAGACCCTTCTAGGATGTCTTTCCTCATTGCTGCAATGGATGTTTCCTTTATCGATAATGCAATGCTCCCACATATCTTCCTTCTCCCCATCATGCCTAAAAATTCTATATCCTCTGCACTCTTATATACTCTGCTATAACCTTATACACGCTTGATGGTGGCTCATTGTAAATTTGAAATAATCAATTAGTCTGTGAGATGAAAGGTCTTCCACCCCTAATGGGGTTGAAAATTAACTCTATATGTTTTCTGGCCTAGCCCCTGTGTCACATGATCTATACAGACCTAACCAGAGAGGCCAGAAGCTATCTTGAAATTGAGCCTCGCACCTAAGTTAATTATTTTGTGCAAGTTGTTGTCACAGATCATACCTCCACAGTAGCTCATTCTTTTTCTTAGAGTAGCTGTTCTATCATTTGTCTCACTGATAACAGCCCTCAAATAAATACATAGTGGAGTTGATTGTTCGGTGGGAAATTGTTGGAGATGAGGTGGAGTGACGCTCTAGGTCTGCAAACTTGGCAAGTCACATTCTTATTCTAGGTCAAACAATGGTCCCAGATTGTAAGGGGTTTGACTATTTTTCCTCTACCCTTTAAGGGATGTCTTTTTCCCCTTGTATCCAGGACAGCTTGTAGGAGACTAGAAGATTTCTCTTGCCTGTGCCCTTTGCTTTTATTTTCTGCCAGATAAAGTTATGACTGCTGCCAGCAACACCATCCAAGAGGGATCAATAATCTTTCAACAGCTGTTTTTTGGACTCATGAGGCATTCTTGCAGATGACCAATAAGTTTATTTTATCCTCCTGGGCCTGAGGTACGTCCACTAATTATCAAGTGATTCCATGCTTGCAATTTGGAATAAGATCAATGACAGGACAAAGGATGGTTGGAAATCAGACTCTGCTGCAGGAAGATTCCTCACATTTTCAGATGTTCGGGATTACCATCGGCAGTTATGTACTATTTAGTGTGAATGAAACGTGTCTAGTGAAAACCCACTGAATTCAAAACAGCAAAAGACTAGATTACTGACTGCACAGTGATATCATCGTGCGTAACCATTTTCATTGAAATTTCCAGCACCTCTTTGAATACTTCTTCAAAGAAGGCAATTAGGTCTTTCAAAATTGAAGTCTATGCCAATTCTGTTGGCTAATTGGCCAGCTTCACTTCTGCTGCTATTCTGCTGACCTTCCAAGAAATGTTTACAGTGATTCTATCTCTATCATTAAAATCAGCCATGGGATTTATCCAAGGGTTGGCAGGAACTGCAGATGCTGGATTCAGATGTAAAAAAAAGTGTGGTTCTGGAGGAACACAGCAGGCCAAGCCTCATCAGAGGAACAGGAAAGCTGATGGTTTCAGGTCGGGACCCTTCTTCTGAAGAAGGGCCCCAACCTGAGACATCAGCTTTCCTGTTCCTCTGATGAGGCTTGGCCTGCTGTGTTCCTCCAGCTCCACATTTTGTTATCTCTTTATCCAAGGGAGTTGTTCTTGAAGGCACTACTACTGTCCTTGAATTTCCATGAGGTTTGTCCCAATCCTCCCTATAATAGGAAGCCAGTAGAACCCCAAAAAAGACACCAGGAGTGAACTGCGAGTTGTGTCACTTTTTGGCTTGAGGTCCAGTGAGATTTCTTGTAGTATATTACCAATCATGTCTCATTAACTGATACCATTCCTATATGTCCCCTCATATCTGATTCTATCCCCATCTTGCTATGCACTGTTCCCAAAACAACTTGACACTCACTAGCTATCTACCCTTATGACCATGCCATGTTTAAAAGGCTGCCTTACACCAGGGCAAGCATTGTTAAACCAGCATTGCCCCTCACTGACAATGCCACGGGCACAGCAGGCACAAAGCCATACTGCTGACAGCACATGGGCAGCATGGCTGACACTCCTTCGTACATACAGTCCCATTTCTCTCAGCCTGGCCACTGTTTAACCACCTGGCTATGCAGCTTACCTATCCATAGCTGCATCCCATCTAAGCACCCTCTACGTCACAGTTAATCCATCCACAACAGCTACCAGAGATCAACAGCTTGTCCAGTAGGGGAGCAGACATAAAGGCAAGCAATCAGACTCCTCCAAAATTTATTTATAGATAACAAGAGAATGCAGATGAAACCAAAGGAGGCTGACATTCCCCACAGTGTAAACCAAATGCCTGCATCATGAGCAATCATTATTCTGCATTCCATATTGGTCTGATTTACCAAGTGGAACCAGGCCCTGTCTGGCTTGTAGTACCCAAGATGGCTGACCTCTGCCATGCGCAAGGAGAGCTTCCTCCTTCTCAATGTCCCATCCTCCCCTTTGGAGTATTGTTCCTGTTCTCCAATTCCTGAATATCTACCCCATCACCTTGCTGCCTGCCATGATTTCACCAATGCCCCTTCAGTACCCCTCCCTTGCACACCCCTTAAAGTGGTTCCCCAGGTATCTATCACCTCAAACTTCCCAGTGTTTTTGATAAACAGCCCTTAGAAGTGATGGACCAATCCCTTACTACTGATATTGCAGCTCCCAATTGAGGATACATGATTCCCCTGACTACTGGCACTGGCTCTCCAAAACTGCCCATTACCCACATCCCAGACTGGACTCAGACAAATCCCCTAACCTTTAATAGCTCAAGCAGATAGATGACCATGACAAAGCCCCTAGAATTATAATCTGTGCAAAATTGTGACCGAAATGACGGTACCAGGAGACCCTGACAGACAGCACATGTCAACCACCTTTGACAGGATTGACGACAAACCTCAATTTAATTCCCAACATGAATATTTGGTTGGATAAATGTGTGTTTACTATTTAGGCAACTGGCCCATGCTATGGGTGTTAGATTGGCATCTTTGTGTGCCTTACAACATGGCATTCCCACCAACACTCCCAGATGGATCCTTCTTGACAAACAAGAGAAGCAGCTTATCTATGTGTCTGTGCAAAACACCATGTCAATATGGCAGCCCCAATACACTTTATATTTCACTGAGGCACCAACATGCCGAGGCATGGTAAGACCCAGCAAGTCATGGATATTGTGAGCTCGCAAGTAGACACCAAAGTGAGTGAATGGTAATAGAGCACACAAACAGCTCTGAGATGCAGTCTGGTCCAGTCTGTGAGCTGGCTGTCTATTCTTGCATTAAAGTGTCTTTGCAGCAGTCTTTCAATGCTCGCTGCTGATGCACCCCAGAATGCAAGTTTCTATTTCCTAATATTTTACGAGTGGCTCAGAGACGTGCCATGAGAATGCTGAGGAGTTGGCAAACCTTGGATGCCATTGTCTGTGGATGAGGGGTGTGTGTGTGTGGCATGGATCACGCCCCCAGTGCTATTCAGTCGTGAACAACAAGGGAGGTCCTTATAGGCAGTGGTAAGGTTAAATTGCCAGGTACCCCAAATGGGCTTCTATGTCATGAATTATTGACATCCACCTTGATCAGCACATTTGTTAAGCCACGCAATTGAATTTTAATGAGGCAAGTGTGTTGTTAGTAATGTGTGTATAAAGCTATAATTCCCCTTCATGGTAACTTGCCTTTGCCTAGTGAGAAACTTGCTTTACTGTTTACCAAATGCATAAAAGAGGCAACAAGCTGTTCTTGATATCAAGATAGGCCTCACTGGATTTCTCCTTGATTCTGACACAAATCTCACCAAAGCCCATGTTGCACAGACCCCTTTATGATTTTTATTCAGGAATTCTGTTATCTCCCATTTGGATGACAAGAGCAGATCAGCATGTCTGTTGTTACAAGGCAACACATTTTCTTGCAAATGGCAAGTTGAGAGACTTCAGTTAGTTCGTATCTTGTGCATTTGTGCTTTCGTCATTGGGTAAGGAAGATAGCCAAATGAATAGCTGCAGCTGTGTCTTAGAAATTCCTGCAGATGTTCAGGACCAGACCTTGAACCCTCAGGCAATATTGCAAAAAGTGTTCAGCAAATTAGTTTTGCTATGTAAATCAGCCATGAATTTAGATCGCTGTGTCAACTTTCCAAATAGAATCTGAGTAGACTGAGCTACTATAATTAGACGACATCTCCACAGCAACACAACACTTCATTTTTACTGCTAGCTTGCCTGTGCAAGCATCTTCTCTTTGTTTCTGATGAAATGCTGGTTATTTGGCAAGCGGTAGTGTGCCAAAATATTGAGTGTTAATTATTAATGTTGTGCGAATAATATTTTGAAGACCCCATACATTTAATTGACTGTGATGGCTGCAAATGTAGTTTTTGGCTCATTAATTTTGAAAATCTGACCTATGAGAACAATTTAAAAAATCATCACACAATGGTACATTGCATGAAAGAGGATACTGAGACAATGCAACTCATATTAACACAAAAAGCAAAAATTGGAAGGTGTAAGACAGATTGAAAGCTTATTAGAATTCCACTTTTATTTTCATTCTATTACTTCCCACCTTCTTGTGATCCCTTCACGGCATGAGGTTTTCTCCTGGTCAACGTGAATAACAATTACATTTGAAGTGAGATCTTGATCTTGTCTTACACTGGATTGTAGAAATTCTGGGCAGTCCATACATCTTGGCATCATGTACAAATATACAAATTAGGACCAGCGGTAGACTATTCGACCTCTCAATACCACTCCACCCTTTGATAAGACATGGATGATCCTCCTTCTTCTCTCTAGTCTGTATCCTTTGACTAACTTGTCAATTCAGAATCTATCCAATTCTACCTTAAAATATTCAAAGGCCTGGCCTCCACTGCTGTCAATGAAAATAACTTCCAGCAAATAATTATTCTCTGAGAGAAGAATCTCTCTTTACCTGCATCTAATGAGAGACCTTTAATCTTTCACTCTCATCCCACTCACAAATGTGAACATCTTCTCATCATCAAAACTTGTAAATTCTGCACAGCATCTTACTTGTCTCAGTAAACTTACCTCTGATTCTTCCAAACTTCAATGAGTACAGGCCAAACCTGTTCAAAATTTCTTCATAAGCCAACACCTCCATCCTAGGAATCAAATGAGTGAATCTTCTCTGAACTGCCTCTAATGCAGTAACCTTTCTCAAGCCATCGGATTAGACAAAATCAGAATGGGTTTGTGAAATTGAAATCATGTTTAACAAATCTACTGAAGTTTTTTTGAGGATGTAACTCATAGAATAGATAAAGGAGACCAATGAATGTGCCCCATATTTGGATTTGAGGAAGGCTTCTGTTAAGATCCTACCATAAGGGGCTTATAGGCAAAGTTATATTATTTGGGGAGAATAAAATAGAAGTTGCTGGGGAAGTTCAGCAGGTCTGGCAGCATCTGTGAAGAAACAGTTCAGAGTTCACGTTTCGGGTCTGGTGACCCTTCCTCAGAACACGACCTGCTGAGCTTTTCCAGCAACTTCTATTTTTGCTCCTGATTTACAGCATCCACAGTTCTTTCAGTTTTTATTTATATTATTTGGGCTTTGGGGTCATGTTTAAGCATGGATTGAGAATTGGTGAATAGACCACAACCAAGAGTGGGAATAACTCAGTCTTTTTGAGGTGGCAAGCGATGACTTCTGGTGTACTGCAGGGGTCAGTGCTTGGACCATATCTGTTCATGATATTTATAAATGACCAGGATTAGGAAGCCAAATACAACATTCCAAATTTGCTGATGACACAAAGTGGCAAGGCATTGCGAGATGTGAGGAGGATGTAAGGAGATTTAGACGAGTTGAGTAAGTGGGCAAACACGTGCTGGATGCAGTGTAAATGGTTAAATGTAAGGTTATACATTTTGGTGTGAAAAGCATAATAATATGATTTAACAGATGATGCATTGGCAAAGGTGGGTGTCAAAGGGATTTTTGCCTCCTTGTATGCAAGTCAATGAAAGTAGACAAGCAGGTATTGCAAACAGTTAGGAAGGTAAATGGCACATTGACCTCTATCGCAAGAAGGTTTGAGTTCCGAAGTAGGGTTGTCTTCCCAAGTTATTCACGGCCTTAGTAAGACTGAACCTGCCATATTGCATGTGGTCCCCTACCTAAAAGAGGATGTCCCAGCCATCAAAAGAGTGTAGCAGAGGTTAACCAGGCTGGCAGTCCCATGAGTAGAGTTTCTCTATGAGTAGCGATTCTTTCAACTGGGTCTTGTATCACTCGAGTTTAGAAGAATGAGAGGGAAACTGATTGAAAGTATTAAAAATTCTAACAGGCTGGTTAGGCTAAATGCAGAGAAGATGTGTTTTCTGATTGGGTATTCTAGAACCATTAATCACAGTCTCGGGATTGGGGTAGTCCATTTAGGACTGAGGTAACAAAAGATTTCTTCACGCAAAGAGTGAGTAGCCTCTACCACAGAAGGCTGTGGAAGCTACATTACTGAGTATACTCAAGAAAGAGATGGATACATTTTTAGGCATTAAAGGCATCAAGCGAGAGAAAGCAGGAGTTAGTGTTTAAAGACAGGATCATCCATGATCATATTGAATGATAGGGAAGATTGTGAAGCCAAATGGTCTACTCCTGGTCCTAATTTCTATATTTTGAACTGTTATCCCCTTTATCTCCACAAATTCCACACAAATGTCTATCACTTTTCCCACATGTGGCCTGGTTGGTCCACAATCCAGGGACTCTAGTACATTTTCTTTTGACAGCAGGTTCAGCAGTCCAAATGATGTTCGGATGCATAGGAGTTGCAACATAGTGAGTTACAGTCCCTAAGGTCACAGGGTGATTCCCAGTTTTTGAGTTTTCCATGATATATGAGCCAGCTGCTTCCAGCAGATCAGATAAATAAAAACTCAAGCTAATGATGGTGTCAATGAGTTCTACTGAACATAACAGGGTCACAGTTTTGATTAGTGTAAGTAAATCCATATTTCATAGCTGACCAATTGTCAATATTCTGCGCACAGGGTATTGATTTCAGGGAAATTCCTAGCATTGACCATGCCACTGCCTCATTGGTCTGTGATTCAGTCAGTCTCCTAGCAACAGGCAGTGTGGGTCTCTGATTGGTTCTCCTGCAGGAAGCAGGAGTCCAGACACCTTAAGAAGATTCAGCTGTGTGTGTGCGAAACAGGCATATTTTGTGGCCATTATGCCCCAGTAAGTGATGGATATAAACAACAGTAAATGTCTTAATCATGGCCATCAATTGTTTCAGTTCTTATGATTGGATAATTAATTTGACTTGCCGGTTGGGATTGGTATTAACATCTAGTTATGACCTGAGCTGAAGAGAAGAAAGTTTTTTACCCAGAGAGTGAGTAGCCTGTGGAATTCTCTGTTACAGAGTGCAGTTGAGACCTAAACATTAAGTGTTTTCAAGAAGGAGTTAGATATAGTTTTTAGAGCTAAAGGGATCAAAAGATATGGAGAGAAAGTAGGAACAGGGCACTGAAGTTGATGATCAGCCATGATCATATTGAATGGTGGAGCAGGCTCAAAGGGCCGAATGGCCCACTCCTGCTCTTGTTTTCTATGTTTCTACGAGTTAGTGGCATCATCATGCAAGTAATTATGCAAATGATTCATTTCATCAAGATGTATAAAAAGTCAGACCATTGCTAGTGTCAATTGTAATATCTGTGGATAGTTGCTAAGAACATGACAGTATGCAGAACAAGAGTTTTATCATCAACACTTCAAAACTGTAAGAGGGATAACCATTATGATAAAAACAGCAAATATGGCTGAGTGAATTTGCAGAGCTGTAAGGGAACCAGCCGCTAAAAGAAACAGAAAACAGGAAGCAAAGTAAGTTTAAAGTCTGCAATAGAGAAAATAGGAACTGCAGATGCTGGAGAATCCGAGATAACAAGGTGTGGAGCTGGATGAGCACAGCAGGCCAAGCAGCGTCATAGGAGCAGGAAAGCTTGACGTTTCGAGCCTAGGCCCTTCATCAGAACCTAGGCCTGAAACGTCAAGCTTTCCTGCTCCTATGGTGCTGCTTGGCCTGCTGTGTTCCACACCTTGTTATCTTAAAAGTCTGCAACTTTGAATTACTGTGTGAGTCAAAATGACTGTGCATTTTCCATTCCCTGCCACCGCAGAAATGAATAAAGACAAGAAGCAGATTCTTCTTTTTTCCAATCTCAGAAGCAATACTATGAAATTGCCACGGAATTAATTTTTTAAAAAACTAAGCAAATATGAATGGCAAACATACTATCATTGTTGGATAGAGAGTACTAAAAGCTATATGCCAGCCTTGATCTCTTGGAAGAAGAAAAGGAAGACAGAAGAGAATTTGTAGTCTCTGAAAATACACTTTGAAACCAATTTTAATGTTATTTATGTACCTTATTTGTTCAACATCAGAGCTCAAGGGGAGAGACAGAGACTGTTGTATGTTGAGAGATCATTGTGTAATGCTAGCTGAATCCTGTTTGGACAGTTGAAAGATGATCTCATCAGACATAAGGAATGGCTCAGGAAAAATAAATCTTGTTTGTGAGAACAAATCTGCAGAGAGAAATGAAATTTACTCTGGAGAAAGTTATAAGATTTTAAAGCTCTGATATTGTTAATCATTGGCTAATGTATTTATGAGTTAAAAAAAGCAAAGCTTCACATTATTCTGAAAGACTATCCAGGCTGAATGAGAACAACGTATTGAATAAAAGGAAGAAATATTTGTAGAAGAGCCATCAGAACAATCAAGGCCAGATGGCATGATGTAAATGTGGTGGAGCACTTCAGGCTAAAGAAAATGAAGTACTTCCAGTGTGGAGAAAGTAGTGCTCACACTGGATAAAGCTGAATCACTTTGTATGAAAGAACTTGGCTAGAAAGAAGCAAAACAAGCACTTAAAGATGGCTGATGGCTATATCAGCCAATAATTCTGACAAAGCACTTTACACCATAAAACAGGTTGGCATCATCAGGTCTATGGGTGATAAATAGTTTTTAACAGTTGGAACGATGATTGCAAAGGGAAAGCATCAAGTGAGTATGAAGTATGAGATAGAACGCAAGTGCAAGCTTAACATCATGAATTCCACAGATTTGCCCAAAGTTGCTCAAGGTATTGACCAAAAAAAAATTAAGACTTCAAGTGTACATTTAAGACTGTATTACAGAATTATACAAATCCAAAGATGTAAAACAAAGTTGAGAATCTAATAAAATATGAAAATTGAAAATTTGGAGTTCCAGTCATTAAGCAAAACCTACTGATCTTAGCTCCAAATCTGAAGCCTGGGCTAATACCCTTACATATACCAGAAGAGAGATAACACAGTGTGGAGCTGGCGGAACACAACAGGCCAGACAGCATCAGAGGAGCAGGAAAGCTAATGTTTTGGGTTGGGAAAATCTTTTCTGAAGAAGGGTCCTGACCCCAAACATCAGCTTTCCTGCTCCTCTGACGCTGCCTGGCCTGCTGTGTTCCTTCAGCTCCACACTGTGCTATCTCTGACTTCAGCATTAGCAGTTCTTACTATCTCACATACCAGAAGAGAGTTGCATAATTTGGCAACTCACCATTCCATTGACTACAGAATAGACATAAGAAGACTACAATGATGTTTTTGCAGGTCTTGGATGTCTTCCTGGTGGATACCATCTCAAAGTGGATGACAGTGAGATACATGCAGCATCTTCTGAGGAGAGTCATGTCTGCCCTCAATCCTGTCTGAAAGATAAGAACCATCAGTAGATGGAGGCACCAGAAACTGAGAACTTCTATACACTGTATGAGCAACAAGGTAGCACTGAAAAAATACCTAGAAAACTGAAAGTATGCATTGATCTAAAGAATCTCAACGAAACTGTGAAGAATTCCTAAGCCAACCTTTGAAGAAGTTTTGCCATAACTTGCCAAGCCAAAGTTCTTTACTATTGTCAGTGAAATAGATGTTTATTGAAAAAGAAAGCTGGATGAATGTAACAGTTGTCTAACTCCATTATGGACATCATTCAGGAGATGCAGATGGTTGTGCATATATTTTGATACTTCCCCTGATGCAGAAGAGTATTGACACAGACAGCATATGATAATCAGTGACTTTCCTGGAGTGACAGATAGTGGGCATGATCTGCTAGTCGATTGCTATGGAGATACGATGGAAATAGACATTGCAGATCATGATCGAAATCTGGTATGATTACTAAATATCCCACAAGCTCAGCCTGAAGCTAAACAAAAAAAAATGCCTAAGCTCAATACTTTACGTCATGTACTGACAGTGAAAGGACTTCCCACATATCCTGACAAGCTGAGAATTGTATCTAAGATACGATGACCAACATATGTAAAAGCAACACAGCAATTTGTTGGATTCATGAACTTTTTAGCAAATTTCTAGTTTAATTTGTCATCAGAGAGTGAACCTCAATGTATGCTCACTTCAAAGGATGTGCAGTCGTGTTGGGCACAAGAAGAAAATGAAGAAGAAGCAGCTTTCACTTAGAATCAAATAGCCAATGCTGAGGTATTCCAATGTTGGTGCATGTTGCAGTGTGATGTCATCAAGATAGGAGAAACTCATACAACACGGACAACCAGCTGCATTTGTATGCTAGATGTTATTGAAAATTGAATGATGCTACATTCAGATTGAGAAAGAATGCTTGGCTATTGTCTTTGCTTTACAAAACCAGCTTAGTAGAGACAAAGTAACAGTGGAGCACAACTGCTAACCACTTCAAAGCAGAATAATTATTTGGATGTGTCGTACAAGCAAAGAAAAGAGGTGGACATTTCTGACCTTTTGGTAACTAAATAGACGTTTACAATTTTGGTATGGTTTTGCAGCAGTTGGCCTCAATTACCAGCGCCTCCTCTTGCAGTCAGAATAATGCACTTTGCATATTTTTGGCTGGAAGGCAGGCTGTCATTTTCAAGTAGGTTGCCCAAACAAGAATATGCCTGGTACAGTATCTGTTTTCCTGCATTACTGCAGTAACTATACCTCAAAATTGTGAATTTGGATATAATGCTTTTTAGGAGATCCTGGAATAAGAAGTGCTCCATTAATGCAAGCCTTCCTGTCATATGCTGAATTCAGCTCCTTATTATCTGTTTTATTGGCTCCATGAGACCTGTTTTGCTTACGAAATGTCTATAGTGCATACACACACTTTTGTTCTTGTCTATTCGAGGCATCATTTATTGATGGCATTAGCGAGTCCTCAGTGAGTGTCCACTGGAATTATGCAGAATACACCATTGTTGCATAAGGTAAACTCTCTGAAGGGATTAATGTTCAATTTACATTGGCTCCACTCATTCTACTGCTGTCACACGTTGTCTGTGGGTGGAGACAAGGATCTAATTGAGTTTACAGAGGGAGCAAATGTGTACTAGTTCTCCACATTGCTAGTAATTATATGTGACAAAATATGGTTGTTATCTAAAAGCAGTGCCTCTTCTGTAGATATTCTGTGATGATGTATCTTCTACCACTTATCACTAGATAAATCTAAAACAAAACAAATATAAAGGATGTTTGTTGGCAGCTAAATACCTCAAATAACCCTTAGCCAGAGCCACAGGCCGTCGTGTCTGACCAAATGTAGTTGCATTTTGGCTATCATGCAATCAACCTTCTTGTTATCTAGGAACAGTGCTGCTTCCGAAGATGCTCTATGATGATGTATCCATTAATCACTAGAAAGGCCCAAGACAAAGCAAAGATAAAGGAGGATTGGTGTCAGAGGACTACATCAAAAAGCC
The DNA here is from genome assembly GCA_024137785.1 of Ginglymostoma cirratum. Classification (NCBI taxonomy): domain Eukaryota; kingdom Metazoa; phylum Chordata; class Chondrichthyes; order Orectolobiformes; family Ginglymostomatidae; genus Ginglymostoma; species Ginglymostoma cirratum. Next base: position 4,145,278 of record JAHRHZ010000049.1, on the reverse strand, counting down.
TTACTCAACACTGCATACTAGCAGAGGTCACAAATATCACAATACACCAGGAGTAGTCATCTGGAAAATGCCACAGATAATCAATGTATAGTGCTGATTTGAAATCAGCACTGCCATTTTGGAGCTTAATACTCCAACTAATATCTTCTCTTAACACAAATGCATAAGCAACTTGCTTGGAAGCGTGTAAGCAATATGTTAATGTTCCTTATTCTTATGGAAAAGATATTGGAGGGTGTGCAATTCAATTTCATTACTGGACAGCAAAGCGGTGGAATAAATAGTTGAAATCAATGACTGAAAATTGGATAAGTTCCACAGTGAGCATGTCCTGTCAGATTATGCTGAGGTGGTGTGGTTAAGTTAAAACGACATCACACTGTCAATTTTTAAAAGTATAATTTCTTAAGTATTTTGATAGAATAATCTCATGGGTACTTAACACTGGCTGAAATTGCATTTTTGTCCTTATAAATCATTATTTTGCATATGGTAAATAAATCTGCAAAATCTCATGGAAAATCACAAAAGCAGACATGAATATATGAAATGCAAAACCTATTGGGTGGTGCTATGCACGTTTTAACCAGCAAGTGTCACCAAATCACAATATGTTTCAATGTTATTTGACTGGCTACTGCTTACATCTTCATAACAAGGCTGATGGCTGGAGGTTACTCAGAGCTGCTTCCACTTAATGTGGTGGCAACAACATGACATGTGTTCACAGAAATGTCCTGAAAACCACATTTCCAATGATGTAATCTTGATGGAGCTTGAAGAACACCAAAGAGATTTTTTTCATCTTATTTAGAAGAATTAGAACCAAGTTTGCCTATGTTTTTGATATTGTCAAATAATTGTGATCACACAATAACATTCTTAAATCAAGGAGATATAATCAAAATTGAAATACTTTAGATGCTGTAAATTAAAATTAAAAATAGGAAGCGCTAGAAATAGTCAGCAAGTCTCTGTTTCCCATCTGCCAACCAGTTTGCTATCCATGTCAGTACACTACCTCAACCTCATGCATTTTAATTTAACACGCCATTCTCTTACGTGGGAACTTGTCGAAAGCCCAAGTAAACCACATCCACTTGCTCCCCCTTACCAATTCTCTAAGTTATTAGAACATTGCAGCAGGCCTTGGAACAGAGCTTTTCGCATGAAAGCAAGATGGTTTAGAGATGAGAAGTCCGTTTTATGAAGAGAGATTCAGCAGTTAATGCCTTTTCTTCCGGAGTTCAGAAGAGTGAGAGGAGGACTCATTGGGGTATATAAGATGGTAAAGGAGAATGACAAAGCAGGCGGAGAAAGGATGTTTCTTCATGTGGGACAAGAACAAGATGCTATTGTTTTTGGATAAGAACCAACAGATTTAAAATATAGATGAGGAGAAATTACCTCCACTTGTGAATCTGTGGATTTCACTACCTTAGAGTGTGGTGAATGCTGCAGCATTGAATAAATTTAAGGAGGAGACAGACAGATTGTTTATTAGTAATGCGTTGAAGTGTTATGGAGAATGGGCAGAAGAGTGAAGTTGAGGCCAAGAGAGACCAGCCATGATCGTACCAAATGGCAGAGCAGGCTCGAGGAGCTGAATTGCTGACTCCTGCTCAAGTTATCATGTTCTTAGGTTTATCGAAATGGCAAGCAACTGGAAGGGTGTGATCATAAATGTGATGCTTGATCTGCTAAAAGAGATCAAGGTTCTGATAAGACAAACGTTTACAACCAGTAAAAAAAAAACTCAAGTGGTTGGAACTTTAAAATAATGAAAGAAAAGTTTTCATGAATAGAGAGATCAGCATGAAGTATTCTTTGTTATTGAAGCTAAGTCCATCATTATAGAAGAGGGTTGCATAGTTAGTTGCAAAAGAAAATGTTGACGTATATAGGGAAATAAAAAGGGTGGAATTGGACACTTAGGCCATTTGAAGAAACCCTGGTATAGCCTTCATGGTCTGAATGACTTGTTTTACTTTTGTAAATTTTATGATTCTGTGTCAAGGAATTTTTTTTTAGAACTTTACTCCCTCTCTTGCCAAAGGTGTGTCAGAAAACACCATTCATGCTCTAACAGGGTTTCTGCGATAAACCAAAGACGTTACAGTGGCACAGTGAAAGAATCCGGCAGGAGATTCCTATGCTCGGGCTGTCTGAGTGAATGAAGGATGTTATTGTCCACCAATGCACAATAGCACTGGTCTCTTTTTGCAAATCTAAATTTGATTCATCCAAAGGCATTTCTGAAGATAGTTTAATCAGCGAAGGATCAACGGCAATTGTCACTCTTTACTTGTTTTGACATAGCTCATTTTTGTGTGATGATGCAGACTTTAGCACCACATTTGACAAACACTTTTTCCTCCAGAATAACAAGTATCACATTACCAACTTGCCCATTTAGATTAAAAGCGTGAACATTTTCAGTGCACGCCACTCACAAAAGTCAACATGGTTTCTTTTTTGTTACACTTGCTGATTGTAAAAATGACTGTTAATATTATATCTGTCCACAGGAACCTAAGACTCTGAGGCTGAAAACATCCATCAAAACATAGTAATGAGCTGTTTAGCCCGACTGCAACATCGTACATTGGTTTAACAAAATACTTTTGTGCTTTCCTGATGGATTACTTATATATAAACCATTTATATGATTATCTTACTTCAAGGGACACTCTATAATGTAAATTAAGTGCTTGACATGTCTCTGGAGCCAAAATGTTGCCTCCAGATGGGTAATGGATTGAAGGTGGCAGCACTGGATGCTGTAACCCAGTCTAGGTGTGGGCCCAAATGGTGAGGTGGAAATCAAAATGTGCCATCTTTAACAAGATGTACAACTAAGAGACTGGTCATTTTTCATAATATGGAAATCTTAAGGGATGAAGGGGAATCATTTCCTCTGTTGGAGTAATCCAGAAAATGATGCATAATATTTTAATTAGAGCAAGGATTAAAACCATAAGGCACTTTTCCGTACAATAGCTAGTGGGAATCTACTTTTCCCCACAAGGCTCTTCCTTCTGAGGCAATGGAAACTGTCAAGATTCGGATCAGAAGAACAATTGTGACTGGACTAGACATCCAGTGATTTCAGGCCTGGGAACATGATTTCAAATCCCAGCATGTCAGAGGTTGAAATTTGATATTACTTGGTAAATCTGAATTAAAATCCGGTCTAATGGAGAACATGCAACTATTGTCAATATTTGTTAAACACTTTCTAATGGACTTTGGGGAGGGAAAAACTGGCTGATAATCTCTATATATGATACCAGATTGCTTGGTGTTGACCAAAACATCAGCACTGACAAGAGAGTTAGCCCAGTAAAGCCCTCCTGACTAACATCTTGAAGTTTGTGCAAACATTTGGAGAGGCATCTCGCTGATCATTAAGTTACAGCTTGTAATTGTCATCCTAATGGAATCTAACGTCATAGAAAATATCCCAAACATCACCATCATTATTGCCGGTGTGGAACCAGAAGTGACAATACTGTGCAGTGCAGTTGGGAATAAATTGTCTGGGAGGTCTTAGGGTTGATTTCCGACACTTTGAATTTCTCTTCCATATTGAACACCACTTTGAGGAGTCACTGAGAAAGGCAGCAGTCTGAATGGGGGCCTTCAATGTGGCTCAATGGCACCACAACTGGCTGACTTGGCCAAATCCGAAGGGAAATGGCTGCTAGACTGAGTCTTTGGTTAGGTTGTAAGGAAACCAGCAGCTGATTATCCCACAACCAATGGATCAGATCAAATAAGAGCAAAATATTGTGGATACTGAGAGACACACTGGATTCAAAAAGTGAACTTATGTCTCTCACTCTCCACAAATACTGCTAGATCTGTTGAGTTTCTCCAGCACTTTTTGTTTTTGAATCAGATCAAAACCCTACATTTCTGCCACATCCAGTCACGAATAGTAGTGGACAAGTAAACAATACACAAATATACTCAATCTCAACGACAAAATAGTCAAGCACATCAATGCAAAAGACACAGTCGAAACTTCTGTATCCATCTTCAGTGAGAAATGCCAAGGAGATGATCCATCTCAGCCTCCTCCTGAGTTCCTCAGCATTGAAGATTTCAGAATAATTTTAGGGCTTAAACTTGCCTATGCCCCAGCCCTCTATCCGAAACAACAGGTCTTGTTATCACATAGCCTACCATTATACACTACCTATTGTTCATCACTAATAGTCACCCTTAACATTATTCACCCTCCCGACCAGATTGTTATCAACTCCTTTGTCTATCCAACTGCTTTTCTTTTTTTGGACTCTATCCTATAATTTACTCCCACCCCCTCCCTATTTTCTGCATGTACACTGACATTTTCCCAGCTACGATCAGTTCTGAGGAAGGGTCACTGGCCCCAAAATGTTAACTCTGATTTTTTCTTCACAGATGCTGCCAGACCTGCTGAGCTTTTCCAGCAACTTCTGTTTTTGTTGTTGAAGATTTCATTGTCCAGCCAAAATGATTCACTCCATTTAATACAAAGGCATTGGTTACTGTAAAGGCTATGGATCTGACACCATTCCAGCAACAGGACTGAAGTTACGTGTTCCAGATGTAACCACACCACAAGAGAAGCTACAACAGCGACATCTACCATCAAAGTGGAAAATTGGTCAGTCATGCTCTATCAGCAAAAGGCACAACTCCAACCTGGTCAGTTATCTCACTGTCAGTCTACTCTTGATAAACAGAAAAATGACAGATGGTGTTGTCAACAAAAGGCATCTCCTCAACAATAACTTGCTCACAGATGTTCAGTTTGGGTTTTGCCAGACCAAATGAGCCTCTGACCTCATCATCAGATTGACCAAACATGGAGTAAGGTGCTGAACCTAAGAGATGAAGTGAAGGTGACTGCCCTTGACATTAGAGCAGTATTTCACCAAATGTGGTAACAAGGAGCCTTCACAAAACTCGAATCAATGGGAATCAGGCAGGGAATTTCTCCATACCTGAAGAATAGGAAGATAGTTATGGTTGTTGGACATCAGTCTCCTCAACTCCAGGACATCTCTGCAGAAGTTCATCAAGAAGAATCCTACATTCAATCTTCTTCAGCTGCTTCATCATTGACATTCTTTCCATCATAATGTCAGAAGTTGGATGTTTACTGATGATTGCACGATGTTCAGCACCATTTGTGACTCCTTGAATACTGAAGCAGTCCATGTCTAAATATAGAAGGACCTGGACAACATTCAGATTTTACTTGATAGCTGGTAAGTATTATTCATGCCACCACATGCCAAGCAATGACCATATGTAACAGGAAAGAATCCAACCATCCCCGTGCCATTCAACAGAGTTACCATCAGTGAATCTCTCACTCATAATATCCAGACATTAGCATTGACTAGAAACTGAATATTACTAGTCATTCAAACACTGTAGCTTATAACAACAGGCCTGAGGCTGAGAATTATGTGGAGTGTTCCTCACTTCCTGATTCATTCACTAGCTGCAAAGGCACAAGTCTACACTGTGATGACATATTCATTACTTGCCCAGATGAGTGCAGGCCCAACAACTCTTCAGAAACCTGATATAATTCAGGACAAAGCATTCCATTAGACTGGCACATTACCTAGCCCCATGACCATTTGGTTCCCTCACCACTGAAGTACTGTGGCAGCAATGTGTAAAATGCATTGCAGCAACTCACCAAGAAGCACATTCTAAACCTGCAAGCTCTACCACCTTGAGGCATGAGGGCAGCAGACACATGGAAGCATCATTCCTTGCAAGGTCTCCTCCAAGCAATATGCCACCTGACTTGGAACTACATTGCCAATTTTTCACTGTTGTTAGAACTCTCTCCTCATCAGCATTGTGAGTATGTCACGCTTGTCTGCACTGCAATGGTTGAAGGTTCAGTTCACTAGCATCTGCTTTAGAACGACTAAGGATTGGCAATTAATGTTACTTAGCTGGCAGTACCCACAACACTTGGATAAATAAATGAAAATATTTGGCTCACCAACACCCTGTACAACTGCAGCAAAAAAATGCTTGCTTTTCTATTCCACTTGCAGTAAAAGGTAAAATTGCATTTGCCTTCCAAATAACTTGCTGTACCTGCATATCAATTTATTGGGATTCATTTACCAGGGCACCTAGATCCCTCTGTACTTCTGAGTTTTGCAATCTCTCCCCATTTGAACAATGTGCTGTTTCTATTCTTCCAGCCAAGATGAAAAGCTTCACATTCTCATGAATTCCTTCATCTGCCATTTATTTCCCCATTCACTCGTTCCTTTCCAGGTTCTCTATTGTTATAGCAAGATCCCAGCCAAGACTCCCAAATTATTTACAGTTCAAGACAGGAGAGGAGGGATGAATTGGTTCCCCTTATTGTTTGTTGCAACAAGGTTAGTTTAAAAAGGAACCTTTCCCTGTGGATACCTTCCTAATACATCCAAACAAACTTATATCTTACAAAGAGGGAATTTAAACAGGTGTTCTGGAATTATTAAAACAAATACAAATATTAACACAACACATATACACACAAATAAATATAAAAGTTTAAAAAAGGTCACGCAAATCAGTCTCTGAACTGTTTGCAGTGCACAGATAGTTCAACAGTGTGGCTGTTGCAATGGAGGTTGCCATTAATGTTGGTGTTGGACAGTTTTGGAAATTGGTTGAGATTCTGTAGTTCTGAATTCCATTTTATTGTGATTGAATTCCAGCACTCAGAGTGACAAAGCGTTCTTTTGCCTCTCTGCTAGGCTGCTGATTTCCAACACTCAGCATGAGAGAGGGTCATTTGTAAAGACTATACCTTTTTATTGTCCTGTATTTTTGCTTGTGGGATGAAATGGGAAAAGGACTTAATAACCAGGGTGGCATGGTGGCTCATTGATTAGCAATGCTGCCTCACAGCGCCAGGAACCCCCGTTCAATTCCACTCTTGAGTGACTGTCTGTGTGGAGCTCGCATATTTTCTCATGTCTGCATGGGTTTGCTTTGTTTCCCTCCCACAGTCCAAAGATGTGCAGGTTAGGTGGATTGGCCATGCTAAATTGCCCACAGTGTCTAGGGATGTGTAGGTTAGGTGGATTTGCCATGGTAGGTGCAGGGTTACAAGGACGTGGTAGGGGGCTGGGTCTGGATAGGATGCTGTTCAAAGGGTTGGTGTGGACACAATAGGCCAAATGGCCTGCTTCCACGTTGTAGGCATTCTAATCAACCAAGGATTGTGGAAGGGATAGCTGCAGTTTTAAAAAGCTAGCTATCAGCACTTATTGTAAGTGTTGTTCATAGAGCTACTTATTCAGCCATTGGTGAAAGGCTAGTTGCAGGTGAACTGGGGTATGTACAACATGGGATTTGACCAACAACAAGTAGCATCTTGGTCTATGAAGTGGTGACCAGTTGTCAACAAGAAAGTCATTTTGCCTGCCAACAACAATGTTATTGGTTCCCGTGTAGCTAAACAAGCTGTGGGTGTGAACAGGGAAGTGGTAGCTTTCTATCTGCAGTAAAATCTGCATAAATCCTGAACAAATCTAATTTATTTTCCCTCAACAGTTAAGGTGTGGATTTTAATCAGTAGCTAAGAGACTTTGTAATTTGTGAACCAGAAAGCCAGAAAGTCACTTACTTATAGAAACAATTATTTTGCCTCTGTAGCAGGCCTATTTTAAAAAAAACACATTTTAGAATTAAGCTAAAAATGTCCACTGTCCTACAGGGTTCTGATTTGAGATCATAACACTATTTTCTCTTCACAACTTACTTTCCTACCTACTTGGTGTCACCAACAAACTTAGCCACCATGCATTCGGTCCCTTATCTAAGTTATTAAAACAAGTTGCAAATAATTGAGGGTTCAGCGCTAATCCTTATGCCACTTCACTTATCATATGTTGCCAACCTGGATATAACTCATTTATGCCTAGTCTATTTTTCCTGTTAGCTAAACAATCCACAACCCATGTTAATATTTTAGTCCCTTAATCCATAAGCTCTTTTTTTAATAGCAACCATTGACACAGCACCTTGTCAAATGCTATGTGGAAATCTATGTTCAGTATGTCCACAGGTTTTCCTCATGCCATGTTGTTTGTTATATCCTCAAATGATTCCAATGAATCAGTCAAAAGTAATTTTCCCTTTTCAAAGTCATGTTAATGCTCTCAGATTGCATCGAGCTTTAAATTTTCTGCTATATCTTCCTTTATAATAATGTTAAAATCCCAGTTGGTGGTACTGCTGGATAAGTCGGATCTCAGAATGAAACCTGAATTCATAGATGATATTTTTAAAAGAAAATAAGTTGACATGATGGTCAGTCATTGAAACATAGAGTTTCTTTAATAACAGGAAACAAGTTTATTATGCAAAAGAAAAAAAATGAATGCCAAGTTATTTAAATATGGAACACAATTTAGAAACACTCAAAACATACAACAAAACAAAGGGTTTAACATATTTCCCAACATCATCAATTTATGGCATTTTCAATCCAGAGAAATTCCCCATTCATATCCAATCTTTACATTCTGCTGAATTGATTCTCCCTGGTTTCTTTCCTGTCAATTTGTGGAGTCTTTCATCCATGCATACATGAATTCTTCTTACATGAATAGTCCTAAATCAAAATAAAAGGAACTATGAGGAGATGATGGGTCAATTGGCAAGGATGGATTGGAGAACCGCACCACTATAACATTGATGTTGGATTAACAATGGTTCATACTTAAAAAACTTTTGTGTGAATTACAACATTTTTAACAACATTTATTTGTTTTAGAAACTGAAGGAATTGTGGATGCTGTAAATCAGGAACAAAAACAGAAATTGCTGGAAAAGCTCACAGGACGGGAAGCATCTGTGAAGAAAAAATCAGAGTTAATGTTTTGGGTTCTGAGGAAGGGTCACCGGACCCAAAACGTTAACTCTGATTATTTATTCACTTTCCTCTGGTGCAAAAATAAAGATGGAATATGGCTCAACCATGGTTTACAAAAAAAAATTGGAGCTGGCATTAGGCCCAACAAGGAGACATATAAATTTTCCAGAAAAAGCATCAAACCTAAATATGTGAAGAGAAAGATATAAATCCTTTACAGTCAGAAACCAGGGAAATTATCATGGGGAACAAGGAAATAGCCAAAGAATTGAACACATACTTTGATTCTGTCTTCACAGAAGAGGGTACAAATAAGGTTGGTTGGCTCGCCGAGCTGGTTTGTTGTTCCGCAGACGTTTCGTTACCATACTGGGTAACATCATCAGTGCAGCCTCCAATGAAGTGTCAGTGTATTTTCCTGCCTGATTTTTAAACTCTGGAGTCCGTTGAGCTGGATTGCCTCACTTCCGGTTCATCAGAGGCTGGAGTGATGATGTTACCCAGCAGGGTAGTGAAATATCTGCGGAACAACAAACCAGCTCGGTGAGCCAACCAACCTCAACATCCACAACCCAAGCTACAAATCTACTCCAAAACCTTAGAGGGTACAAATAATTTCAGAAATGTTAAGGAACTAAGGGTCTATTAAGAGGGTAGAATTGAAGGAAATCAGTATTAGTAAGAAAACAATGCTGGGAAAATAATGGGGTTACAGGCTGAAAATGACTTTCCTGACGACCAATGTAGGGCTAATAGGTCTGTAGTTCCCTGTTCCCTCTCTTAAAAAGTATGACAACACTTTGTAGAGATCCATCCAGAATTGTTAGAAGTTTGGATGGTGATCACCATTACATTCACTAGCTTTGTATCTACCTCTTTCAACACTCTGGGGTGTAGAACATAAGGCAATTATCAAAGCTCAGACATAATTTGGCCAACAAAGCTTCGTAGTAATACCAATTCTTTTTAATTCCACATTCTCCCTCATCCCTTGGATCTCTATGTTGGAGAAATTTCTTGTTTCTTTCTCAGTGAAGACACAATGTAACCATTTAACTTTGTTGCCATTTCTCTATTCTTCATTGTAAAATAACCTGATTTTTACTGTAATGAACAAACATTTATCTGAGGCAAATATTGTCTTTTTACAAAAATGTAGAAGCTTTTGCAGTCTGTTTTTATGTTTTTTGCTAGTCTATATCCATATTGTATTCTCCCTTTCTTCTGCAGATTCCTGGTCCTTCTTTGTGTGGGGCTGGATAAACACAGCAGGCCAAGCAGCATCATTGGAGCAGGAAAGCTTGACGTTTCAGGCCTAAACCCTTCATCAGAAATGGGGGAGGGGAAGAGGGTTCTGAAATAAATAGGGAGAGAGGGGGAGGCGGATAGAGGATGGATAGAGGAGAGGATAGGTGGAGAGGAGGCAGACAAGTCGAAGAGGCGGGGATGGAGCCAGTAAAGGTGAGTGTAGGTGGGGGGGTAGGGAGGAGATAGGTCAGTCCAGGGAGGACGGACAGGTCAAGGGGGTGGAATGATGTTAGTAGATGGGGGATGGGGGTGGGGCTTGAGGTGGGAGGAGGGGATAGGTGAGAGGAAGGACAGGTTAGGGAGGTGGAGATGAGCTGGGCTGGTTTTGGAATGCGGTTGGGGGAGGGGAGATTTTGAAGCTTGTGAAATCCACCTTGATACCTTTGGGCTGCAGGGTTCCCAGGCTGTATATGAATTGCTGTTTCTGCAGCCGTCGGGCGGCATCACTGTGGCACTGCAGGAGGCTCAGGATGGACATGTCGTCTGAGGAATGGGAGGGGGAGTTGAAATGGTTCGCGACTGGGACGTGCAGTTGTTTGTTGCGAACTGAGCGCAGGTGTTCTGCAAAGTGGTCCCCAAGCCTCCGCTTGGTTTCCCCGATGTAGAGGAAGCCACAACGGGTACAGCGGATGCAGTATACCACATTGGCAGATGTGCAGGTGAACATCTGCTTGATGTGGAAAGTCTTCTTGGGGCCAGGGATTCTGCCAATGTGGTATACTGCATACGCTGTACCCGTTGTGGCTTCTTCTACATCAGGGAAACCAAGCAGAGGCTTGGGGACCGCTTTGCAGAACACCTGCGCTCAGTTCGCAACAAACAACCGCACCTCCCAGTCGCGAACCATTTCAACTCCCCCTCCCATTCCTCAGACGACATGTCCATCCTGGGCCTCCTGCAGTGCCACAGTGATGCCGCCCGCCGGCTGCAGAAACAGCAAATCATATTCAGCCTGGGAACCCTGCAGCCCAATGGTATCAAAGTGGATTTCACAGGCTTCAAAATCTCCCCTCCCCCAACCGCATTCCAAAACCAGGCCAGCTCATCTCCGCCTCCCTAACCTGTCCTTCCTCTCACCTATCCCCTCCTCCCACCTCAAGCCCCATCCCCATCCCCCATCTACTAACATCATCCCGCCCCCTTGACCTGTCCGTCCTCCCTGGACTGACCTATCTCCTCCCTACCCCCCCACCTACACTCACCTTTACTGGCTCCATCCCCGCCTCTTCGACTTGTCTGCCTCCTCTCCACCTATCCTCTCCTCTATCCATCTTCTATCCGCCTCCCCCTCTCTCCCTATTTATTTCAGAACCCTCTTCCCCTCCCCCATTTCTGATGAAGGGTTTAGGCCCGAAACGTCAAGCTTTCCTGCTCCTATGATGCTGCTTGGCCTGCTGAGTTCATCCAGCCCCACACCTTGTTATCTCAGATTTCCAGCATCTGCAGTACCTTTTATCCCTGGTCCTTCTTTACTCTCTTTTAAAATTCTCTGACAGACAAACCTGGTGAAATTTCTTTGCATTCCCTCTATGGTAATAATATCATTTTATACAATTCTGAACTTCCTTTACTAGCCAGGGCAGACTGACATTTTAGAGCTTTTGTGCCTTAATGAAATGTATTGTTGCTGTAAACAACGTGATTATTCTTTAAGAGCTACCCATAAACCCTGTAATATATTGTCCCAATCCACCTCTGCCAATCTGTCCCTTATGCCTTCATAAGTACATAAGACTTCATAAGCAACCCTTGTTGTTACATCATATTAAACCTAACATCATCTGTTTTCTCGTTGGTGCCTCAACACACGCCCCTAGACAACTATCCCAAATACATACCAGATATTCATTTTCTACAGCAGTAGTCCTCATTAGTTTTACTTACCTTATATGCAAATTGAAGTCATCCATGATAACTGTATTATTTATGCTACATGCTTCTATACTCTCCTAAATAACACTATGCTCCACATTACTACTACTGTTTGGTCACTATGAACAACTGTGACTATTTGGTTAAAAACCAAAAGTTCAGGGGGTGCTGTAAATCAGAAACAAAAACAGAAATTGCTGGAAAAGCTCAACAGGTCTGGCAGCTTCTGTGAAGAGAAATCAGAGTTAACGTTTCGGGTCCAGGGACCCTTCTTCAGAACTGACTGTAGCTGGGAAAACGTCAGTTTATATACAGAAAATAGGGTGGGGGAGAGGGTAAGGGGTAAATGATAGGTGGGGATAGAGCCCAAAGAGAAAAGAACGGTTGGACAGACAAAGGAGTGGATAATGATCTGGCTAGGATAGCTAGTAACTGTTAATGGAGACTGTCAGTGGTTGACAATGGGATATGTGTAATGGCAGACCATGTGATCACAATGTCTTCTGTTTGGGGTAAGGGCTGGGGCGTAGGAGAATTCAAGCCCTAAAGTTATTGAATTTGATGTTAAGTTCTGAAGGGTGAAGGGTCCCCACGCGGGTAATGAGGTGTTATTCTTCTAACTTACACTGAGCTTCACTGGACCACTGCAGCAAGCCTGAGACAGAGACATTGGCCAGGGAACAGGGTGACGCATTGAAGTGGCAGGCAACTGGAAAATCAAAGTCCTTTTTGACAGACAGAATGTAAGTGTTTTCTGCGAAACAGCCACCAAATCTATACTTTGTTTCCCCAATGTGGGGGACACCGTATTGTGAGCAGCGAATGCAGTAGACTAGATTGTTTGAAGTGCAGGGGAAGTGCTGATTCACCTTGAAGTTGTGTCTGGGCCTTTGGAGACGAAGGAGGGTGGAGTTAAATGGGCAAGTGTTACACCTTCCGTGATTGCAGGGGAAGGCTGTGAAGGGGTATTGGAGGTGAAGGAAGAGTGAACCAGGGGGTCACAGAGGGAATGATCCCTGCGGAAAGTGGACAAGGAAGCCAAGGGGAATATGTGTCTGGTGGTGGCATCTTGCTGTGGTAGCAGAAATGGTGGCTAATGATTTTCTTGATGTGGATGCTGGTGGGATGATAGGTAAGGATAAGGGGAACCCTATCGCTGTTGCAGGAGGGAAGAGAAAGGGTGAGGGCTGAACACCTGTTCATTTTTCTCCTCCCTCCTCAGTATCCAGGGGCCCAAGAGTACCTTCCAGGTGAAGCAGAGTTTCACCTGCACTTCACACAATCTAGTCTACTGCATTTGCTGCTCACAATATGCTCTCTTCTATATTGTGGAGACGAAGCACAGACTGGGTGACCGCTTCGTAGAACAACTATGTCTTGTCTGTAAAAAAGACCCTGATTTTCCAGTTGCCTGCCATTTCAATGCACCACCCTGTTTCCTGTCCAGAATCTCTGTCTCAAGTTTGCTGCAGTGCTCCAGTGAAGTTCAGCGTAAGGTGGAAGAACAGCACCTCATTTTCCGCTTGGGGACCCTTCAACTTCCAGGACATAATATTGAGTTCAATAACATTATGGCTTGAACACTCCTATGTCCCAGTCCCCACGCTTACACACCAGGCCTTGTGATCACATAGTCTGCTATTACAGTCAACCCATTGTCAGCCACTAACAGTCTCCATTAACTGCTACTCACCGCCTTAGCCAGATCGCTATTCACTCCTTTGTCTGTCCAACTGTTCTTCTCTCTCCCTGGCCTCTATCCCCACCTATTGTCTACTCCTTACCACCACCTCCCCCACCCTATCTTCTGCATAAAAACCGACACGTTCCCAGCTACCATCAGTTCTGAGGAAGGGTCACCAGACCCGAAATATTAACTCTAATTTTGCATCCACAGACGCTCCCAGACCTGCTGAGCTTTTCCTGCCATTGGCTACTACCCCGTGTTGTTTCTTAACTTCACCCAAACTGATTCATATTTTGTTTTTTTCTGATATTTGACATCTTTTCACATTTCATACTACACACTTACTATGACCTCATTTGCTATATTTCCTGTCCTTCCTAAATATTGAGTAGTTTTGAATATTCAGTTTGCAGTCTCAAGCATGCTGTGACCATATTTGCATAATGGAAATTGGATTACACTTATCTACCTCTATTTGTGCCTTCTATTTATTTTTGTTCCAATGCTATATGCATTCTGGTAGAGTTCCCTTAACCATTTGTTTTTAATATTATTCCCTGTTCTAAGCTTAGTTGATGTGAGCTTTCATTTCCCTGGTTTCTAATTTCACTTACTAAGATTTTTACTTTCTGTTACCAGCTTTACCTCCTTCCAGTCTGAACTTCTCCTCAGGAGCCATCTCCCTCTGTCATACTACTTTAGGCCCTATGCAGCAGTACCACCAAATCACTGTCCAAGAATATCAGCCCCAATGTTGTTCAGATGTAACCCATCCAGAAAGTACAGGTCCTGCCGGTGGCTGAACCATTCTCAACGCCTCAGAAATCTGATACCACCCTTCCACACCAATGTTCCAGCTATGTATTCAGTTGATCAATCCTTCCATTCCTATTCAGTCTGGCGTGTTACATGGAGAGGAATGCTGAGATTGCTGCTCTTGAGGTTCCTGTTTTTCACTTTCCTTCCTAATGCTATAAAATCCAGTTTTAGACCATCATCAGATACTCATGCGGCCAATGACCTCTGGTGGTTCACCATCCCCCAAAAGAAGGCCTGAAGACACTTCGTGACATGCTTATCAGTGAGCCTGTTTAGTGTCACCGCTGTGTATCCCAGTATGGTGAAGCCCAACCATAAATTTTAGAAATAACAATCAGAAGGGACGTAAAATGCGTTGATTTTCTCCCTGTTTTTATTCATTCTGGGAATGTGGGCATTGCTGGCTGGAATAGCATCTACTGGCTATCCCTAAATACCCTTGAGAAGGTTGTGTTGAAATG
Organism: Ginglymostoma cirratum; assembly: GCA_024137785.1. Lineage (NCBI taxonomy): Eukaryota > Metazoa > Chordata > Chondrichthyes > Orectolobiformes > Ginglymostomatidae > Ginglymostoma > Ginglymostoma cirratum. The sequence continues at coordinate 4,130,232 of JAHRHZ010000049.1, read as the reverse complement.
CCATTTTGAACTGTTACTGTCTCTGTGGTGTGTGGATACCCACATTGCTGTTGTGGGGTCAATTTCCAGGACTTTGACCCAGTGGCGCTGAAATATCATTGATATATTTCCAACTCAGGATGGTGAGTATTTTACAGAGGAATGTGTAACCAGTGGGTTTCCATGTACCTGCTGCCCTTATCCATCTACTTAATAGTGGTTATATATTTCAAAGATGCTATCTAAGAAAACTTGCTGAATTTCTGCAGTGCACTTTGTGGATGGTGCACAGTGTAGCTACTGTATGTCGCCAGCAGAGGCATTGAATGTTTATGGATGTGATATGAATCAAGCTTATTGCTTTGTCCTGGATAATATCAGACTTTTTGAGAAATTTTGGAGTTGCACTCATCCAGGCAAGAGGGAGTATTCCATCAAACCCCTCACTTGTGCATCGTAGGTGATGGACAGGCTTTAGGATTCAGATGAGTCACTTGCTGCAGGATTCCTAAGATCTTACTTGCTCTCATAGCTACAAGAGTTATAAGGTTATTCCAGTTCAGTCTCTTGTCAACAATAACCTCCAGTGATGTTGACAGTGGGGGATTCAGTGATGGTAATACCATTAAATGTCAAAGAGCAATAGTTAGATCCTTTCTTGTTGGGAACTGTTATTGCCTGATACTCATGTACTGTGAATGATATTTACTGATAGTCAATCCACGCCTGGGCATTATTCAGGGCTTTCTGCATTTGGATATACGTTTGTTTTAGTATCTGAGGAGTCACGAATGGTGCTGAACTTCATGCAGTCATCAGAGAACATCCACACCTCCGACCTTATGACGGAGGGAAGATCATTTATGAAGTAGCTGAAGATGGTTAGACCCAGGTCACTTAACTGAAGAACTGCTGCAGAAATGTCCTGGAGCTGTGATGACTGATCTCCAAAAACCACATCCATCTTCACTTGTGTTAAATTATGCTCTAGCTGGTGTAGCATTTTACCCCGATTCCTACTTGTCTCTAATTTTCCTAGGGTTCTTTGAATGTGTTCAGTTTCAGACTTGATGTCAAGGGCACTCTCACCTCACCTCTGGAATTCAGCTCTTTTGTTCATGTTTGGCCCAAGGCTGTGATAAGGTCAGGAAATGAGTGGCCCTGGCAAAACCCGAACCGAACATCAACAATCAAGTTAACAAGCATGGGGCTGGATGAACACAGCAGGTCAAGCAGCATCATAGGAGCAGGAAAACTTGACGTTTCGGGCCTAAACCCTTGTCATGAATAAAGAAGCAGAACCAGTTCATCCCTTGATGACACTTCTATCACTTTACCAATGATTAAGAGTAGGCTTTGAGAAGGGGCATGGCAGTAATCAGCCAGGCTGGACCAGCCTTGCTTTTTAATACCTGGCAAATTTTCCTCATCACTGGGTAGATGCCAATTGCACTGGAATAGCTGAAAATTAGACTATTTTGAGAGAGCTAGCGGTCAGCTTTTGCAGAAAATGTGGGAACCAAACTTGCCTTTCTCAAGCTGATATACATTACAGAATCCAAGCTCATCCAGCCTCTCTTGACTCACAATTAGTTTTACAAAAATAAGGATATCCAAAATCATTCCTAGTGATATATGTTCCTAACATTGGTAAGAAAATTCAGAGATCCCTGCCTAACCCTCAGTGATCTGGGACAACTGCATCCTGGCAAGGGTACCAAGGTATACTCTGATGCTGACATTCAGAATCTCGATTCCTGCATTTCAAAAAACCCACATCTGATAAAGAATTCTTCCTAAAACTGCACAATGACAAGCAGAGAAACCTGAATTTTCTGAGAGACAGTTTTATGATTTTTTTTGTGAGAAAAGCAATTGCCCTTCCTACCAAGTGCAGAAACCAAAGGTCTCTATATATTTGCATGGTTTCATAAGAACAACATTAATAATGCTGTGTGATGTTCAGATTTTTTCATTATAAACTGTTTAGGTTATTTAACCTTGGCTAGTTATCTCACATTCTCGACAAAGTCCAGTTCTCAAGTGAAATAGAAATCAATGTGGATCCTGCAGTTTCAAGAACTCATACAAATATTTGAACAGATAAAATCACTTTTCAATCAATCACCTGCCAGACAGTGGCCATCATGAAAGCTGAACGAAAAATGTTTGCAATCTTTAAACAGATTATAAAATTATGATAGGTTTAAGGGGATCAGACAATGATGTTAAAATCTATGCAAACTGAAAGGACAACATTAGATCAATAATTTCAAGTAAAGTGAAAGGATAGCATTAGGTCAATAAATTCACACAATCATTATTTGAAGAAGGATGCAATGAGAAAAGCTGGAATTACATTACTAGATGATTCTGTAAGCGTCTAAGAGTTAGATGGAAAGGTTTTTAGCTTATTGCTGGGGATAAACGATTTCAGACTGTCCACTCACAGACTCTGTCTGCATCTTATTGAATTCAATGGAAATGAAAATTGGGTGGTTTTTGCAATGGTCAGTTTTACACCTGAATGTTTAGTTAAAATCCCATAAGATGTACAGAGAACAATAACGAGCTACAGTGATGACACGCAAAGTAGAATGCGGAAATGACTAAACTTTGATAACTGTTTCCTGAATCCAAAAGAAGTGTTAAACCTGAATTTCATGATATATACCATTTATGTGGTCACATATTTATACTTGCAATAATGAAAGGTACAAGATGTTTTAAATGTATACAATGCATTGATACATAGAGAGGGCTTCTGGGATCTTTTTGAGTTGTTCTAATTCCATTTTATCTTGCATTCTAAATGCTTATGAAATACCGTAGATGAAATCTTATAGAATCTTAGCAACGTGGGCCAGTAAGATAGATATATCTCAGCTCATCTTTTTACACTTTTCACTAGTGGTATGGTGAGGTTCTTGCTGGGCAGCAATGAGTTGCCAATTTACGGCAATTAGTGCTTGTTAAGGCCCTTGTTGATGACTGAACTAAACAAATTAAGGTTCGGGTTGCGATCTTACCAAACTTGTCCAACAAACTAGGAGTCAACAAAATGCAACATGGAAACCAAAATTGGTCCTTGGTGGGATGAGGTTGCTGTTTGCTCTAATGACTTCCATATTGGATGCTAGGCACCAGCATCTCAAGACACAGTCCATGGGCACTGGTCACATGTGCCTCGTGCCCATGAGCATTGGCACCTGACATGTGTCATCCTCTAAGAACCCTCATTATATGTTGCCAATCCATGTGCAGTACACTTCTGTACTTCACTGCTGCACTGATGACTATTACTGTAATGCTGCTGTAAGGACACTGTACGCTAAGGGATTAAACCAGGCTACATTTCCAGGCTTTTTGCTCACCAGCCTAACCGGACGCTCAAAGAATCCTTGCCTTTCTTTTTTACGCTTTGTCCCTCAAAATACAGGTCCAAGGTTCATGTTTCTTATGTCTTGCAGCCTGGCCAGCAAGTGATATAAAACAGAGTGTAAGAGCTTCTTTAAATTCTTAAGAAGGAAAAGATAGGCCAAAGTGAACATAGGTTCCATAGAGAACGAGACTGGGGAAGTAATAATAGGGAACCAGGAAATGGAAGAGGAGTTGAATGAATACTGTGCATCAGTGTTCACAGTAGATGACATTGATAGCATTCCAAAACTACAATGTGATCAATGGGCCCAAGAAGGGAGGAGTCAAACACAATAACTGTCACCCGAGAAAATATATTGGTAAAATAATTAGGTTGATAGGCTCCCTGGACCTGAAGACTGTCATTGTACATTTTTAAAAGAAGGAATGACAGCGACCGTGGATGGACTGAGCAATCTCCCAAGAATCATCAGATTCTGGAAAAGGCCCAGTAAGTTGGAAAACTGTCAATGTAACAGACTTATTCAAAAAAAGAGGTAGACAAAATGTGGGTAATATAGGTCAGTTAGTTTAATGTCTGACGATATTACAGGCTATCATAAAGGATGTAACAGCAGAGTATTTAGAAGTGCATAATGAAATCAAAATGAGTCAGCATGGCTTCACGGAAGGAAAATTGTGTCTGATTAATTACAGTTCTTTGAGGAGGTAACAAAATGGTATAAAAAAGGAATCAGTAAACATAATGTTTGGATTTCCAAAAGGCATTCAAAAAGGTATCACATATTGGATTACTTAATAAGATAAAAGCACTGAGTATAGGAGTTGTATATTAGCATGGATAGAGGATTCACTCACTAAATGAAGACAGAGAGTTGGGATAAAGTGGGAATTTTTAAGATGTAACGAGTGGAGTAAGACAGGCTGTAATTGTTTACAATCTATACCAAGGATTTGGATAAGGAAAATGATGTAATACACCAAGTTTGTGGATACACATAAATGGCTGGGAAGGCAAATAATGAGGATGGCACAAAGAGTCTAGAGACAGATATATACAAGTTAAGTGAGTAGACAGGTGGGTTAAAATGTGAGTAAATGTGAGATTATGCACTTTGGCAGGAACATGGTGGGCTTCTTTCCACTTGTTAGAAGAATGCACCTTCCCAGTGTAAAACGTGAGACACTGGGGATGATGTATTGATACTTTGGGATCTTATCGTTGAGACCAACCATCCTCAGACTGAGCTCCATTAAACTTTGACACTCAGGCAGTACAAGAATCTCCAGTAAGCAGCTAGTTGTGTCCTACACTTCATTCCAATCGAAAAGGGAATACAGTGGCCTTGTACATAATTCCTAACCACCTCAAGTCTTTTTTAAACTGAACTGATTGCGTGGTTTCAGGTATTCCTCAGTTAATAGGTAAAGAAGGTACTTCAGTCCTAACTTTGCAAGGGCAGGGGCAGATCCTCCATTTCTCTTAAAATAGAAGCCAGTAGCAGCAGGATAAGGAGGCTCCAAATGCGTGTTGGCCATCTGCTAGAGGGCATTCCAAACTAAAGTTTTATCTTTCAAAATACATTTACATAGGAGGAAACCAGTTCACAAGTTGTTCATTTACAAGAATCTGAAACTTTGGACCTTCCTTTACTTTTGTTCAGGGCAAACTTTCTTGAAAACCGAATTGTCTCTTTCAAAAGGAATGAGAACTTTCTTGATGAAGATAAACAAGAAGTAAATTTGTTTATTTACTGCACAGAACCTGCTGAGGTGATGCAGCATCAGCAATTGCAGTTACAATTAGATGTAAAGGCTCCCCCAGGGTGGATAGCCATATCACTATAGGGAAGCAAGAAAGTAACTTGCATGAGTTCAATTACTAATGAAAACAAGTGCAGCATCAGAAATTTCTACTGCCAGTAGTGACCACAGAGTCTGAGATACCAAGAACTGTGGATGCTGTGATTGGTTTAATGGTTCTGAAGGGGTTAATGTTTATGTTCCATTTGCTCCACCAATTCTACTGATGTTGCATGTTATCTGTGGGTGGAGACAAGGAGGTCTACACTAGCTTTCTGAGGGAGAAGATGTATCTGAGCAAACTCCATTAGGTCCCAGTAATTAAAAATGACCAAATGTAGTTCTATTTATTGTTGTCATACAAAAACTGTTATTGTTATCTAAGAGTAATATCCCTGGTGTAAATTCCCTATGATCTATCCTCTAATCCTAATCAAAAAATAAGCCTGAGATAAAGCAAAGACCAAGAAGGATAGGTGACACAAAATTACCTCAAAAAACCAATTACCATATACACTGAGGGTAGAAAGTGCAAATCATTAAAAGTGCCAGCAGTAGCCATCTAAGAAAATAGCCCGGTGAAGTTACAAAGTCATATTGAATCAGGCAGCAAAAAGATTGCAGTGCCTCCTTCTTAGACATAACTTGGTACAGATCAAGTAGACTGCTTTGTCTTGGATGGTGCTGAGTTCTGGAGCGGGGAATGCATTCTTCTGAATAACTAGAAAGAAACCTTCCATGTCTAATTGACGGCTTCAGGGAGACATGAGGTGGCTTACTTATTACAGAATCCCCAATTTCAGACCTGCTCTTGCAGCCATAATGTTTATATATCTGGTCTAGCTAAGTCTTGGATCAACAGGAACTCCCTTGATGTTGATGGCTGGAGATTCAGTAATGGGAATTCTATTGAATGCCAAGGGGTGATGGATGGTTCTCTCTTTATGGAAACAATCACTGCTTGGCAATTGTGTGGAACATGTGTTTCTTTCCATTTATTAGTTGAAGCTTGAATGCCATACGTGTCTTGCTACATGCAGACATGAACTATGTCACTATCTGAGAGGTCACAAACAGAAATGAAAGCTGTGCAATCATCAGTGAACATCATCACTTCTAATCTTATGTTGGTAAGAAGGTCAATAGTGAAACAAGGTGACTACTCTGAGGAACTTTTGCAATGATGCCTTGGGATTGAGACAATTGACATCTAACAACCATAACCACTTTCTCTTGTGCTGGGTTTGATTTCAATCGCTGGAGAGAGTTACCTCAATTTCCATTAATTCTAGCTTTGCTCAGGCTATTTGATGATACGCACAGTTAATACTGCCTTGATGTCAAATTCTCACGTCAGCTCTGGAGTTCAGGACTTTTGTTCAGAATTTAAGTTTGGCTGCTGTTTTGAATGAAGATTTTCAGCCTATTCCAGAATCTTCCATCTTCCCTCTCATCACTAGTTTATTATGCTTCAGGATCAGAATAAATACATATTTGGAGTTTTTACAGAAACGCTTTTAGAAATTCTTGACATTCAAACAATTATTTCTGCCGGATGTTTAGATATCATTTTGCAGTTTAGCCAAAACATTTAAAATAGATGATTTTTTTTCACCCAGGCAAGGAACAAGCTACTCAATTAAAAATAAATATTTCATTATTTTTAAAATATGTATTCAATAGGCATCCCTTTTTGATTATGAAATGCATTCTATTTTTCTTTATTTTAGCAATTTTGGTTAGCCCAAAATAAGCGTTGTATAACTATCCTGATCTAATGACTAGGGTCAAAGGTAATGATCTTTGTAGAGCGAACAGAAACATTTGACAAATAGTTATGCCAGAGACATTGCTTCAGTCTGTTGGGCTGATACAATGAATGAAAGAATGAATGAATGAAATAGTTTTATTGTCACATGTATGCAACTAAGTTAATTGAAAATGTATGTGGCTAAGATCAAGCAAACAAACCCATTACACTTTCAAGTAAGAGCACCCATTCTATCAGAGTGTCGGTAGGTGAACCTACGCTTCCCCATCTACTATCTCTCTGGGTTCTGCCTGAACCCATCTGGGAGTGGAGAAAATGCACAAGATTCATAAATCTTTGAACAGTTTATCATAGTGTTGATAAAGTTATAAACATCAGTAACCTATTCTCCTTTTTGGTTAAATCAGCACGCACTTACAAATGATCATACAAAAGTCAACACCCTGTTCCTTTACTTAAATCAGTTTCATAATAACAATCCAAGAGCTTTCTGTCGTGTACTTTTGTATCAGTTACTGATACCTTACTCACTTTGGTTGCTATTACCTGACTGAAAATACATTTCTTTAAAAAAAAATCACACCCATGACAAAAAAAACCTCCAAATTTATATCAGAGATAAGGGTTTAGGCCCGAAACGTCAAGCTTTCCTGCTCCTATGATGCTGCTTGGCCTGCTGTGTTCATCCAGCCCCACACCTTGTTGTCTTGTTGTTCCAAATTTATATCTTCTTCTTGTTACAACAAATTCATGAATAGTCCATTGATATTTGAAAGCAGTTTTGATGGAAAAGGTCCAGGTTGTAACAGCTTAGTTTTGCTTTAATCAAAAAATCTGAGTTTAACATATGCGAAAAACATGGGTACATTTAAATGTAATGGCTCCAAATCTGTTGGTATAACTTGCACTTCTATAGTTTGAAGATACATACTTCTGGTGAATTGCCTGTTTTATGAAATCACTCCGAATTCAATGTGGGCAAGTGTGACAGGGGTTTCCTATGTTCTTTGGAATGCTGGGAGGCAGAGTTTGGCCAATTTCTGGAAATTTTCTATCATGACTAGCTCCTGCTTTTAACATTTGGCTTCCTTTAAATTGAATGTGTTCGTGCTGAAGCAACGGTCACAAGTTTATAAGTATATAACATTAAGTATATAACACATTCTACTTTGTACAGCAGGACTTGTCTCAAGTATAAAGGTCTCTTTATCATTATGCACAAGATATATATCTCAAGAAAAAAAATTGAAAAGATGTAACAACTTGACTTGATCGATATTTTTGAAAAAAAAATATTAGCATACTTCTTAACTTTGAAACGTTGAAACTTTGAGAAAAGCAATATCCTTAGCCTTTTGTATAGAAATTTGCATTAGTAAATAACTCTGTTTGTCCCAGCAATATAGAATGGCTCTATTGCTAAACTTAGGGTCTAAAACAGATTGCAGAGATCATATCTTATTCAAAATCCAGAAGTGATAGACAGAACATTATGTGGTATCCTGGAAAGAACAATCTGTTCTCAACTAGTGAAATGATGCATAGACTTGGCTTGTGTTTGACAGATTTATAGAACAATCACACCTATCACTATGATAGTTGAGAAAACAGAGCAGCACTTCCAGGAATAAACTTGGTTTTCTTCAATTTGCATTTTATACAAATAAAGCAATTTAAGTTTAAGCTTCATTACTCAACCTGTGGCAACACGACATGTTTCGGTATGAATTTAGTGAACAACAGCAATTTATTCTTAGATGTGAATATATCAGAATGGGTGACCAACACAATGAGAAAATCATAATAGTCCTTTAATGAATAGCAAAATCTTTATTTGTATGTTTTTTGAATTGACTGCCCTGGTACTGAGCTTTACAGGTTGGGCGTTTGGACAGGTATTTTTGGAAACTGAATTTATTTGATCCCATCAGACTGCCTTCCATTAATTTTAACAAATCAAGATGCTGATAATTGCTTTTTCATTATTTCCTAAGGGAGAAAAAAAATTATTTCACTAAATGCATTTCTCTATTATTACTTTGACTGAAGTTATCTAATTCAGCAAACTCAGCTCTCAAATCTCTCAGCCTCCTATGACACAGCTACTAACTAGCTTAATCATTTGATTGTGAAAAACCAAGTATTGATACTTCTGTAGTACTTTTGCTTCACCCTAGTGAAAAAACAACTGGCTTCTAATCTGGAAAACTACAATTCATATTCATAAAATGAAATAATTTCAAAATCCTTCAAATGCTAAGTCAGAAGCTTGAATTTGTGAAGGAACCAGAGACAAAAAAAATTGATATCTTCAAAACAGTCCACTTTACAGAAGAGTTGGCGGTCTTAAAAAGTATGAAGTAGGATAAATCTCCAAGACCTGATCAACTGTATCCGAGGACATTGTGGGAAGTTAGGGAAGAAATTGAGGGGCTCCTTACAGAAATATTTATATCACCTACAGCCACAGGTGAGGTGCCAGAGAACTGGAGGGTGGCTAATGTGGTGCCATTACTTAAGAAAGGCTGTAAGAAGAAACCTGGGAACTATAGACCGGTGAGTCTGACGTCAATGGTAGGTAAGCTGTTGGAAGGGCTTCTAAGGGATAGGATTTCATGCATTTAGAGAGGCAAAGAATGATTAGGGGTAGTCAGTATGGCTTTGCGCGTGGGAAATTGTGTCTCAGAAACTTGATTGAGGCTGTTGAGGGCATAACCAAAAAGATAGATGTGGACAGAGTGACAGACTTAGTAAAGCCTTTGACAAGATTCCATCTGGTGGATGGATTAGTAAACTTAGATCACATGAGATTCAGGGAGAGCTTGCCAAATGGAGACAAAATTGGCTGATGGTAGGAGACAGGAGGTTGTAGTGGACAATTATTTTTCTGACTGGAGGCCTGCAACCGGTGGTGTTTTCAGGGATCAGTGTTGGATCTAGTGTTGTTTGTCATTTATATAAATAATTTGGATGAAAATTTAGGAGGCATGGTTAATCAGTTTGCAGATGACACCAAAGTTGGTGACATAGACGACACTGAAGAAAGTTATCTAAGGGATCTTGATTAATTGGGCCAATGGGTTGAGGAGTGGCAGATGGGTTTAACTTGGATAAATACAAGGTATTGCATTTTGGTAAAACAAACAAGAACACTGTTAATGGTAGGGCCCTGGGTAGTGTTATCATTCAGAGAGACCGAGGGGTTCAGGTACATTGTTCTTTGAAAGTTACATCACAAGTAGTTAAGAAGGCATTTAGCATGCTTGCCATTATTGCTCAGGTTTTTGAGTATATGAGTTCAGGTATCATGCTGAGGTTGTACAGGATGTGGCGAGGCCACTTTTGTAATATTGTGTACTGTACTGGTCACTTTGCTATTGGAAGAATATTATTAAACTGCAGAAGGTGCAAAAAAACGTTTACAAGGATGTTGCCAGAACTAGAGAGTTTGAGTTGTATGAAGGGGCTGGATAGGCTGGGATCTTTTATCACTGGAGCATAGGAGGTTGATGGGTGACCTTATACTCATTTATAAAATGATGAGGGGCATAGATAAGGTGAATATCAAATGTATTTTCTCTATGTTGAGGGAGTTCAAAAGCCGGGGACATATTTTTAAGGTGAGAGGAGAAGATTTCAAAAGTGGCTTGAGGGTCAATTTTTTTCACACAGATGTTGGTTCGTATTTGGAATAAAGTGCCAGAGGAAGTGGTAGATGCAGGTACAGTTACAAAATTTAAAAGGGAGTCGTACATGAATAGGCAAGGTTTATACAGATGTGGGCCAAACACAGGCAAGAGGGACTAGTTAGTTTAGGAAACTTGTTCATCGTGGATGAGTTGCACCAAATGGTCTGCTTCCATGCTATATGACTCTGTGACTTTATGACCAAAGAAACATAATATACAGTTAAACATTTTCCAGGACTTGTAAGCAAACATTAGACAACAATTTACTCTCCTTTATTCAGCTAGATATGTGAATATTCTCATCTGGGAAAGATGTGCTTTCCACCTAAACAGATATTTTTTGGACATTGTATAACACCTGAGTGAACTTTTTGCTGCAACGGTTTTTTTTATCCTTATGATAAACTGTCAGGATAGTCTGTTAGCACACCCATAATATTCAAAGAGATAGATAGTAATGATATTGCTACTCCCTCCTTTGCTCTCTTAGTGGAGAAATTAAGCTCTATTGCTAGTTTGTATATGTTTTCTGCTGAAATCTGCAACTTGATCCTCCATGTAAGGACTTGTATTGAGCTAGAGGATGACTGGAATCTTTGTAAAACTTGCTTAACACTCTGCTGTAAGTACATCAAACAGGACAGAGGATAAACTGTGAAACTAGCTCTTGGAATTGTGCTAAGGTGACCGATAATAGTACACAAAAGGCAATGTCACATCTGAATTAATCTGAAAGCAAACTACCTCACAGCCCAAAAACTGTTTATTGTAGTGACCTTAAACACAAACACTGTTCAAGATATAGATGACATTGTCTAATGTTAATAGGCCTTTTTCCAGCAATTATTAAAATACAATAATAAATGAGTGGTCATTTTATGGTTTGCACTGACAGAATTATTTTTTTCTAAGCAATCATTGAGCAGTTTACTTATGGAAACTTCAGTGAATGTAATGAGGTCAGCCAAGTGGACGTCATAAATTATAAGTTCCCTGATTGGGGCTGTTAATCTGGTCCAATCAGGGAGGCCTGACTGACAGATATAAACAGGATTGTCAGAGGTTCTGTTCACTCAAGGAGCTGGTTCTGAGGAAGCTAGATCAGTGTAAAGGACTCTTCACGCATAAATAAAGGGTGACTTGGTGACGGATATTGACCTCTATGGAAGGATTTCAGATGCAATGAGTGAAGATCATGCTTCTGAAGAAATTTGTTTACAACAGTGATCTTTGAGTTGGGGTAAGCAATTCTGGCATCATGCCTGTATTTGGGAAGCTTTGACTCGTTCAATCCTGTTGTCGAAGACTGGGCCCAGTATGTGGAAAGAATGCATTATTTTTTTCTGGGCAAATGACATTGGAGCAGGTGAAAAGCAATGAGTGATTCTCCTGACAGCTTGTGGACCTGCAGCATTTTTTGCTATTAGGAGGCAAAAATTCTGAGATGCTATCAGTTTACTAGGCAATTCAAGAACGAGGGAAATCGATTTTTGGGATTTTTGACTAGGTTAAGAGGCATGTGACTTTGGTTTAGATCTTAATGAGATGCTAAGAGGCTGTTTGGTATGTGAAATGAATGATGTGACCATGCAAAAGGGCCTACTAGCTGAAACACAACTGGGCTTCATTTAGGGACTACAACTGTCTTTATCATTGGAAAATGAAGCAAGACAAACAGATGAATTGCAAGTTATTTGGATGAAAGTGGACACCCTTGCCATTTCCACTGAGCTTGGGGGATGCCACTTGAGTGAAGGTAATTACATAGTCTCACTCTGCACATATCCTGAACAGAGAGACTCTCAACCAGCCTGCAACAGAACCCCAAAACAAAGCCAAGCCATGGCCAAATGGTCAAAAGTTTTTTCAGGATCCAGGCCAGTAGGCCATTACAGTTGCTGCCATTATGCAGACTCAAGACAGCAGAAGAGACCTAATTGAAGTAAGAAAATTCATAGGCTGGTATCCAGAAGAGTGCTTACCCTGGAAAGTCCACCTAGATCTAATTTGGAACAGTGGAATTGCTTAGCAACATCCAAATCAGAACCAATCCAAATAAATGTCTAGTTAAATGATTACCCAGTTCCAATGAAAGTCAATACCCCTGCGGCTGTTTCAGTGATTGCAGAACCTGCCTTCAACAAAATTTGTTCTGGACTCCAAACTTTAAGTTTGTGCAAAACCTCAACTAGCCTGAGAACCTATAACAGGGAATCTTTACGGACTAAGGGTACAACTTCAGTTCCGGTCTCTTGTGAGAAGTTACCAAGGCTTGGGGTGAAATTGGTTGAGAAAGATATACTTTGATTTGCTCAACACTTTTTGATTAGGAAATGGCTGCCTGAGTGAAGTCTTAATTAAATAATCAGAAGTTTTTCAGGAAGTTCCACGGACTATCGAGCCTAGGTCACCTTGCATGTTGACCAGGAAGCAATTCCATGTTTCTGCAAGACCTGCCCAGTGCCACTTGCCTTATGGGTAAAAGTAGAGGCAGAAATCAGGAGACTGGAAAGTGAAGGCATCATTAAACCAATCCAGTTGGTGGAATGGTCAGCGCTGGTTGTACTGATTGTGAAGCCCAACAGGTTGGTTCACCTTTGTTGGAATTTTAAAGACATGATAACCTGCTTTTCACAACTGGATAAATACCCAATCCTTCGCACAGAGGATTTATATGCAAAGCTAGCAGGGGGCTGTCCTTCCCAAAGCTGGACATGAGCCATGCATATTTGCAATTGTGGTTAGATGAGGATTCGCAGGAGCATGCTACAACTAAAAGCCGTAAGGGTTTGTATCAATCTACAAGACTGTCATTTGGGATATTGTCAACCTGTGCAATTCTTCAGTGGATGATGGAGAACATTTTACAAGGTCTACCCCAGTTCACTATTTATCTCATTCACATGCCCAATAACAGGAAAGACCAATAAGGAGCACTTAGAGAACTAAACATAACCCTGAGACATTTCTCGAAGGCAGGCATGTGCCTTACAAGGGAAAAATGTGTTCCAGGCACCCAAAATGATCCACTTAGTCTACAGAGTCGACAGAATTGGGTTATACTGTTTGAAAGATAAAGTAAGGGTGATCAAAGGTGCCCCAGCTCCCACATCAGTACTGGAGCTTCGGTCTTTCCTTGAGTTGGTGAAGTCTTATGGGAAGTTCATACATAACCTGGCCTCCATCCTGGTTCTTTTGCATCAACTCTTAAACAAGGGTCAGCCTTGGAAGTGGTCGCATAGCTTTCGGGGAAGTGAAGAAACAGCTTTCATCCTCTGAGGCGTTGACACACTATGATCCCAAGCGAGATCTGGTATTGACGAGATACCTCCCCGTATGGCATTAAGGTAAGTATTAGCTCATAGGCAGCCCAGTTCAGAGGAACACCCAATGGCATATGAAATGAACTCAGCAGGCATCACTGCCTCGACGCCTTTGGCACCTAAAGAGGAAGATGAATTTCTTCTGAGACGCTCCAAGTGCAAGAGCAGAGCTGCTGTGTGTTACATGCTGCCCCTATTGGAGGCAGAGTTGGAGGAACCTAACTCGGTGCTAAAAAGCCCCAGGAGGAGTTAGAGAAAAACCGACCTATATCCTCCAACAGAGGGGGAGGGAAGTAACGATTGAAACAAAGTCAGCCAGGTGGACCTCGTAGAATGAGTCGAAAGAACTGTGGATGCTGTAAATCAGGAACAAAAACAAAGTTGCTGGAAAAACTCAGCAACTCCACTCTGAGGAAGGGTCACCAGACTCGAAACATTAACTCTGTTTTTCCCTTCATATGCCAGACCTGCTGAGCTTTTCCAGCAACTTTTTTTTGTTTCTCATAGAATGAGTTCCCTGATTGGGCTGTTAATTTGGTCCATCTGTCAGCCAGGGCTCTCTGATTGGAAACAGGAACTTCAGAGGGTCTTTGTATCAGAGATAAAAGGTACTGCAGATGCTGGAAAATCCGAGATGATAACTCCAAGATAATCCGAGATAAATCCAAGATTTTTTTTCTGATGAAGGGTCTAGGCCCGAAACGTCAAGTTTTCCTGCTCCTATGATGCTGCTTGACCTGCTGTGTTCATCCAGCCCCACGCCTTGTTACTTCAGAGGTTCTGCTCACTCTGAGAACTGGCACTAAGGGAGCTGGATCAATGTCAAAACTCTGTGTAAATAAAGGCTGACTTGGTGACGGATACCTGTCTCTGTGGAGTTATTTCAGAAAAGAGTAATAGATTGGAGCTCCTCAAGCATTCTTTTCTTACTCCTGAAATCAGATCTGTAGCAGAACTGCTTACTTTGATAGACTTTTTTTTTGCTTGCTGATGCAGCATAGTGTAAAGGAAGCCTAGAAATTAACTAGGGAGCAGAGAAGATCTCACCAATACAGTTATTGACTTCAAGGAATTGGCATGATCTGTCAAAATATTTTTTCAAATAGTGTGTAACTGTCTTCACAGAATTTTACTGAGTTCTCCATCAAAATTCATATTTGAAACTTGACATAATATTCTGTATTTTTAGCACCATATATTAATTGATGAAACTCAGAATAATATTTGTCTCATTAACTACATATTAAAACGTTAATTCTTATCTTTGTTCACAAACACGGAAAATATTTTATGCCATTCTACCTACAGCAACCCTTTCCCTCTCTCCTCATATACATTTATAGATAATGCACAATTTGTAGTTCCATATCACCTTTAACAGAATAAAACATCCTAAGATACTTTATTGGAGATTACTGAGGCATTAATCAATTGTATATCAAAGGAAGAAACATTAGGACAAGTGACCAAAATCTTGGTCAGAGAGGTAGGAAGTGATAGATCTAGAGAGGCTTAAGGCCTATAGGCAGCTGAAGGGGAAAAGGGTGGGAGCGAAAAGGAATTTCATGACAGACACATTTCACACAGGCACAATTGCCAATACATCAATAGGTCTTACTTTTAGAATGAGACTGAGCTCTACAATCTAAAGTGATTCAAAGCAAGGAAAACAAATGATCAAATTAAATATTTATGCAGTTCAAGTGATCCACGTTTAATTTTACATGGGAATGCCTCCAATAAAACAGCAAAAATCTTGATATCATGCAAAATCTGGATATCCGAATTGAAAACTAAAGTTCTGGTAACCATCTGCAGGTTAAATAGAAGGTGTGAAGAGAAGAAGTTTGGGTTAAAGTTTCAGGTCTATCAAACACCATTAATCTTATATTCTGTCAGTAATCCTCTTTACCGTACTCTCACCATCACTTAAATTGCATAGTTTGTTAAACACTGAGGAATGCTTTATTACATTATAGGTGTTACCAAATTTAATTATTGCTTGTTGGTTTACTTAATAGAAACCATTTTGACAAATAGAAATCTCTCTGGAGGATGTAAAATATCTTTTGGGCTACCAATTAGGCTACAGTTAGCTTGAAATGAATAATGGAGCTTCAGATCCACAGCCACTGGTTTTCACACGAAAATGACTTCTTCAGAGGTCCACAACAATATTGGTTAAATCCTAAACATTGCTTATATTAAAAATAAATTAAGTACTTATCATAAGTACTGATCATCATTCTGATCACTCATAAGCTAAACTTTCTGACCTCCATCCTCCAGCCCATGCTCTACAAATCTAAAACTGTAGGTAAAGGAAGTGTAGACATATCAAGGTTTTTTTCTCTTTCAGGCCTAAGGAAAGTTTAGACAAGCTCTCTTCGTGCTGCAGTCAATTAAGCTACTTCCATTATCTGGTTAAATTTGTTTTTTTTAAGTAGGGCAGGCCTTAACAATATAACAGCAAGTCCTCTGAGTGCTGCCAGCACACCGTGTGAACTGTGGCTAAATGTGGGAGGTTTCCAAAGTGTGCCTGTATCTGTGCCTGTGCCAGTGCCAGTGCCAGTGCAGTGCCAGAAGGTATTGCTGTGACATGCTGCAGCCATTTTTGCAAGAAGCTGCTTTGTAGTTGAGGTGCTGCTGGTTAAATCTAACAAGGAGCCTATGTGAATTATGGGTGTTGTTAAGGAGGGTGAGCAGCAACATGGTAAGGGAAAGATAAGACATTTTTTTCTCCTAATTTTGTTAGATCATTGTTAAAGGGGCAGAGATGGCAGTCAGCGGTACTGTCAGATGAGGTGGATCAAGGAGCTGTCAACTATCCCCAACAACTATGTCTGCAGAAAGGGTGTTTGGCTGTGGCTCTTCTCAGACCACATGGATTGGTTGGAGTTGTGGTTGGAAGCACTGAAGAGCATACAAGAGGCAGAGAACATGATAGCAGCTTCAGGGAGATGGTCACACCACAGATTCAGTCAGGTAGATGAGGTAGATGGGTGACTGCCAGGAGAGGTAGCCAGGTAGTGGAGGGTTCTCCTATAGCTATCCACCTCTTAAACAGGTATGTTGTTTTTGGACACTTCTGGGTGGGGAGAGCATCTTAGGGGAGAATAGCAATCGTAGCCAAGTCTTTCACACCACAATTACTCTGCTAAAAAGCAGGGTTTGGCGAAGTGCAAGTGAGCAATTGTAATAGAGGGCTCTCTAGTCAGGGCCATGAAAAGGCATTTCTGTGGCTGTGAACAAGACTCTGGGACATTGTGTTGCCTCCCGGGTGCCAGGGTCAAGAGTGGTTGCAGCAATTTCTCAAAGGGGAGAGTAGGCGCCTGGAGGTCATTGTACACATTGGTACCAACAACATAGGTAGAGAAAGGGATGAGGTCCTGAATACAGGCAATTAGGCAGGAGGTTAAAAGGCAGGGCCAAAAGGGTAGTAATCTCTAGATTGCTCCCAGTGCCATGTGCTAGTAACAGCTGAAATAGTAGGATTAGACAGATCAATGTGTGGCTGAGGAGCTGGTGCAGAGGGCAAGAATCCAGATCACTGGGGGCTCTTCTGGGGCAGAAGTGACATGTACAACAGGGACGGGTTGCACCTGAACTGGAGAGGGACCAATTTGCTGGCAAGGAGATTAGGTAGAGCTACAAGGGAGGGTTTAAACCAGTCCGGCAGAGGAGTGGGACTCAAAGCAGTAATGACACATGAGAGAAGGGCGAGACTGGGACAGAAGTTAAAGAGAGCAAGTTAGGCAGGCAAGAACATGGCAGAGAACAAGGGAAAACTGATGAAACGAACTGCATTTATTTCAAGGCAAGAGGCCTGACAGGTCAGGCAGGTGAACTCTGGTCTAGGAAATCTTGTCAGCATAGGCTAGTTGGGCCAAAGGGTCTGTTTCTGTGCTGTATAATTCTGAGTCTATGATTCTATGATCCCCAACATTCCACACCACAAAAAACTCAAACAGTCAAACAGTCTCCCTTCAATTCTATTTGCAATCCTCCGTGACCCTAACAATCTTCCTCCTGCTCCCACAATTTGCTACAGATACCCACCCTTACACCCAATGCCAACATGAGCCCCTTTGTGCTTACCCCACGACAAGCCCAATCCCATCAATTATCTGTGTACAACAGCCCAAACTTGCAGGACATGGCATTCCACCTTCTCCAGTTCAGAAAATAGGTCTTTTCAGACCTCATCATTTGCACACAGAGAGATTTATTGAATAGACAAGTGAATAATTCAATAGCATTTCTTTGTTGCCACCACAACTTATTCCTTAAGAATTCTGTGTGGTATTTATTCATTCCAGCATTATATTGACTTTACCTGAAGATTATCAAATCTACTTCTTTGTATTCACTCAGAGAGCGTGGGTGTCACTGGCTACACCAGCAATTATTGCTGATCCCAAATTTCCCTTGAGAAGATAGTGGTGAATTATCTTTTTGAATTGTTGCAGTCTGTGTGGTATAATTACACCCCCCAATGCTTTTAGGGTGTCCCAGGATTTTGACTCTGTGACAGTGAAAGAACAGTGATATATTTCCTAGTCATGTTGTAGGCTTAGAGGGGAACTTGCAGGTGGTGGTACGACTATGCATCTGCTGTCCTGGTCCTTAAGACCATAAGACCATAAGACATAGGAATGGAAGTAAGGCCATTCGGCCCATCGATTCCACTCCATCATTTAATCATGGCTGATGGGCATTTCAACTCCACTTACCCGCACTCTCCCCTTAGCCCTTGATTCCTTGCGAGATCAAGAATTTATCAATGTCTGCCTTGAAGATATTCAACGTCCCGACCTCCACTGCGCTCCGTGGCAATGAATTCCACAGGCCCACCACTCTCTGGCTGAAGAAATGTCTTCTCATTTCCGTTCTAAATTGACCCCCTCTAATTCTAAGGCTGTGCTCATGGGTCCTAGTATCCCTACCTAACGGAAACAACTTCCCAGCGTCCACCCTTTCTAAGCCATGTATTATCTTGTAAGTTTCTATTAGATCTCCCAAAAACCTTCTAAACTCTAATGAATACAATCCCAGGATCCTCAGCCGTTCATCGTATGTTAGGCCTACCATTCCAGGGATCATCCGTGTGAATCTCCACTGGACACGCTCCAGAGCCAGTATGTCCTTCCTGAGGTGTGGGGCCCAAAATTGGACACAATATTCTAAATGGGGCCTAACTAGAACTTTATAAAGCCTCAGAAGCACATTGCTGCTTTTATATTCCAACCGTCTTGAGATAAATGACAACATTCCATTTGCTTTCTTAATCACGGACTCAACCTGCAAGTTAACCTTTAGAGAATCCTGTGCTAGCACTCCCAGATCGCTTTGTACTTCGGCTTTATGAATTTTCTCACCGTTCAGAAAATAGTCCATGCCTGTATTCTTTATTCCAAAGTGCAAGACCTCACATTTGCTCACGTTGAATTTCATCAGCCATTTCCTGGACCACTCTCCTCAACTGTCTAAGTCATTCTTCAGCCTCCCCACCTCCTCCGTACTACCTGCCTGTCCACCCAACTTCGTATCATCGGCAAACTTCACCAGAAAGCCCCCAGTCCCTTCATCCAGATCATTAATATATAAAGTGAACAGCTGCGGCCCCAACACTGAACGCTGCGGGACACCACATGTCACCGGTTGCCATTCCGAAAAAGAGCCCTTTTCCCCAACTCTGTCAGACTTCTGTCAGACAGCCAATCCTCAATCCATGCCAGTAACTCACCTCGAACACCATCGGCCCTCACCTTATTCAGCAGCCTACCGTGAGGCACCTTATCAAAGGCCTTTTGGAAGTCTAGATAGATAACATCCACTGGGTTTCCCTGGTCTAACCTACTTGTTACGTCTTCAAAGAATTCTAACAGGTTTGTCAGGCACGACCTCCCCTTACTAAATCCATGCTGACTTGTTCTAATCTGACCCTGCACTTCCAAGAATTTAGGAACCTCATCCCTAACGATAGATTCTAGAATTTTACCAACAACCAAGGTTAGGCTAATCGGCCTATAATTTTCCATTTTTTGTCTTGATCCTTTCTTAAACAAGGGGGTTACAACAGCAACTTTCCAATCATCTGGGACTTCCCCTGACTCCAGTGACTTTTGAAAGATCACAACCAATGCGTCTGCTATTTCCTCAGCCACCTCCCTCAGAACTCTAGGATGTAGCCCATTGGGGCCAGGAGATTTATCAATTTTTAGACCTTTTAGCTTTTCTAGCACTTTCTCTTTTGTAATGCCTACCATACTCAACTCTGCCCCCGACTCTCCTTAATTGTTGGGATATTACTCATGTCTTCCACTGTGAAGACTGACGCAAAATACTTATTAAGTTCTTCAGCTATTTCCTTATCTCCCATCACTAATCTTCCAGCATCAATTTGGAGCGGCCCAATGTCTACTTTTGCCTCTCATTTGTTTCTTACGTATTGAAAGAAACTTTTACTATCATTTCTAATATTACTGGCTAGCTTACCTTCATATTTGATCCTTTCATACTTGATCCTCAAAGTGATACAGGTCATGAGTTTGGAAGGTGCCATTGAAGGAGCTGGAGGAGTAAATGCAGCACATCTTGAAGAGGTTAAAAAACATTGCTACTGTGTGACAGTGGTCCAGGCATTGAAAGTTGGACGTGGTGGATCAGTTGCCAATCAAGCCGACTACTTTGTCGATGTTGTCAAGCCTCTTGAGTGTTGTCGAAGCTACATTCCTCCAGGCAAATGGAGGGCATTTCATTACTCTTCACTCGTGCCTTGTAGATTGTGAACAAGCTTTGGGAGTCAGGAGGGGAGTTATTCATCATAAAATTCCCAGCCTTGAACCTTCTCTTGTAACCATAGCATTTATATGTCTCGTTGAAATCGTCATGCCTTGAATATCATAGCAGATGGTCAGATTCTTTCCAAAATGGCTCACAGTGAAATAATTTTGACTGAAGCCTTTTTTGAAAAAGTTATAATCTTCTGCAAATATTCTCCATTGTCATTTCAAAGCTGTTGACATGGTTGGTTAGGACAGTTATAACATGGAAGCAGGGTAGTATCGTGGTCTAGATTCTCGGAACTACACCTTTACTACAGTCATGCTAAATTGACATATTTTTGGTTACAGCTTTCTGCCAGACAGCCAGGTTGAAAGATTGACTGTTAGGTACGGAGGAAAAAGACCAGAAGTGATTGTTAGTCATTGAAGCCTTGGGGGTGTTCTTGGATAGTTAGGTACATGGAGTCATGGATTAATGGTGAGGACAACTGTAGATTAATCAGAAGGATATTAGACAGAACAGGACACAGGCCATGGAGACCAAGGGATCAGGTGGAGTAGGACGTCTACACAGAGGATGGTTTACTTGTGGAATGAACAAATGTGGCTGAGGGCTCGGTTGCAACATTTAAAAAAAAACACTTAGATGAGTACATGGATAGGAAATATTTGGAGAGAAATAGGCCAGGAGCAGGTAAGTGGGACTAGTTTAGTTTGGGATTATGTTCAACATGGACAGGTTTGACTGAAGGATCTGTTTCTGCGCTGTATGACTCTGACTCTTTGGGCTGTGCTTGATGGGCATCAGTCGCAAAGCTCTTGCTTATCCAGCGTTGTTGGAAATGTTCTTATCTACAGGATTCACTATCGTTGTGCCTCCTTTTAGCTGCCAGGTTCTCAGCGTACAGGGAAACCGAGCATGTGATCATTACATTTGAAAGACAACTTAAATTTGAGCCTAAACAAGAAAATGAAAGAACTATGGATGTTGTAAATCAGAAACAAAAACAGAAATGTTGGTAAAGCTCAGCAGGTCTGGCAATATCTGTGGAGAGAAATCAGAGTTGATGTTTCGAGCCCAGTGACTCTTCAGTTTTGCTGAGTTTTAGCAGCAATTTCAATGTTTGTTAGGTTTGAGGCTGATAGTGTAATTAAAGTAATAAAATTAGCATCCCACCTCCAGAGAAAATGTGAGTTACTCATCCTTCTATCTGCCTTTATTAAACTCACAAGCAGTAAGTGATTGTGATCAGACTCCCCAGTTCTGTTCCCTCACTCCACCTCTCAAGCTCATATTTCCAGTTAAAGCACTCATAGCTGTCTACTTCTGTTCATTGCAAATATTACTACTTGCTTTAATCAACTTACTGACACCGAATTCAATGTTCAATTTTATGTCCCATTCTTCATCTTACCCACTGTCACTTGACAGAGATAGTAGGAACTGCAGATGCTGGAGAATCTGAGATAACAAGGTGGAGAGCTGGATGAACACAGCAGGCCAAGCAGCATCAGAGGAGCAGGAAGGCTGACGTTTTGGGCCTAAGG